>CM042447.1:14293106-14395606 GCA_023631565.1 Gymnocephalus cernua | reverse complement strand
ATGATTCAATCAGCCACATGTACACACAACGCACACACACACACACACACACACACACACACACACACACACACACACACACACACACACACACACACACACTGAAACATTGCTTTGTACCTGGCCTGTAAAACATACATTTGTTGTATGATCATACATGTAGGAAATGTGTCACAACTGTGTTACAACTTGGAGGCAATGTACACATTTCTATATATTTTTTATGATTATAAAAAGAATTCTACTGAGGGCCAACATGTGCGGACAGCTCCTTTTTTAATCACAGCTTACCAAATATCACAGACTGCTCATTGATAATAAATGCATACGCTGTCACATATAGGTTGACACTGGACTACTTGCAGAGAATAGAGACTGAATGATTCATTTTACTCCAAAAGAAACTCTGTTACTGCCATCCAGACAAAGGTAAATTAAAGTGAAGGCCTTAACGAATTTGGGCATGTCCCAATGATGAGCTATTGTTCATTTTGGCACACCTTGTAGACGTTTTGATGTATCACCCCATGGTTAAGTAATTACTTTAGATCATCAGTTAGACGAGGTATTAAACTTATGTTTGTTTTCCATACAAGTGGTAACAAGAGTTTCTTGTTTTTATTGGTTTAAAAAGTATAAAGCTTATTACATTTGCTCTAACGGTGAAAGTAACTAAGTACGTTTACTCAAGTCCTGTACCTATGTACAGCTATGCTTTACTTGAGTATTTCCATTTAATGCTCTTTTGCAGATTCTGATTTTAGAACATAAATAATAAATTACAATACATTGTAAAAGATTATTAAGTGTTTCCATTGTTTTGGCTTGTGGCCCCTTACAAAAAGCAATACTGTCATGGTTTAGATGTCTATAGCTGTGATTCCAAAGAGACAGTTCCTCTCTAAACCTCCCAGATATTTTCATGTTAATAATTATGTGAGGCCTAAAGAAGTCAAATTATCCAATATTTCACACAAAAAGCTAAGATTAGAAAAAAATCCAAAAAAGGAAGACATTTCTGTAGCATGACTTTGTTTGTCTCTTCTTTCCAACCCCATAATCATCTTACAACTCCTCAGATTTCTCCTGCGACCTTTAAAAGGGAGGGAACCAAAGTTGGGACCCAGTGGACCAACAATCTAATGTCACATATAGCCTAATACTATATCAGTCACATGGAGAATTTCTTGTATATTTTGCTGATAATACTTTGAATGGAACTTGCAATACAGTATTTTTATAGCTATATTGCATATTGTTAGAAGTAAAGGATTTACTGCCTTGTGTGACCACCCTAAACCACTGAAGATGGCCTGAACTTTTAAACATTTATATCTGCGATAACACCCTTTACCAAACAGATAAAGTTTTTTTGGGCAACTTATATGGGCATTAAGCACTATTTCTAAATGAAAGAGAAGAGCGAGGAAATATGATTATACAGAAGATCGTTCAAATATCATGCAAATCAGGAGTTGGGAAGAGCATCAGATTGGTAATCAATTTATTATTCTCACATCTTTTGTCACATATTTTAACCACAGAAGTTGCTACTACAACGGCTCCACTCTTTTCATGTAGCCACACTTGTGAGATTGTGCTTCAAACAATGAATCAGGAAATCACATTGATCACTCCAAGCATGGAGAGTAGCCTATGCGCAATATGCAACGCAAGCATCATTGGGATAATATACAGTAGCATATGCAGCAGTCCTTTTATATAGAAGGCAACAGTGTTTGGTCTCAGCAGTGCAACAAATTGAATTTCCTGTTTTAGGACTTCCTGGATGTCTCCACCTTCTGCAAAAGAGGGCACGTGGTTCCCGTTGTGTTTGACGCATATTAGTCCAATAAGGCACGTATCTTATCAGTCGCTTCGACACAAACCCTGGGCCAGAAGGTCCACGTTAAATCAGGCAGAGAGCTATTAATGCGGTGGTTGACAACAGGACAGGACAGACGCACGATCAAGAGTGTCTCTCACTGCTGTCCATTCCGTTTCCGTGCGTACCAGCCGAGGAAGGCACAGAAACCCACCCCGGTCACGATGGTGCCCAGCAGCAGGGCTAATGCGTCGCCCGCATCGTAAGCCTCCGCCGGGGGGATCAGAGACAGGAATAACAGCCAGACGATCGCTGCAGCGTTTGGAAGTTCAAGTTTGGGAGCCATGTTGAGTTTTTCCACTGTTGCTGTTGACTTTCGGGAAGCGCCTGCGTCACAGTCAGATGACAGCAACAGCGGCTGGACTTCCTGGTGCGCTCAGCCAATGGGAGAGCTGCTTTATTCTAACCTGACGCTCTCTCTCTCTCTCTCTCTCTCTCTCTCTCTCTCTCTCTCTCTCTCTCTCTCTCTCTCTCTCTCTCTCTGTCTCTCTCTGTCTCTCTCTCTCTCTCTCTCTGAAAGAAAATCCACTTTATATTTCAGTCGGCATTTGCCCTGTGGCACAGAAATAATTGCATAAGTATGCTGTTGTTTTTGATATGTGTTTCACAGATGAAATAGAAATAGAAATCCAAACTGGTTCTGGGATTCAAACTGCAATTATTCTACAGTGAGTGTATTTGTGACATCGCCGCTCTTATTAGTGACAATTAGGCTGACAGGCTGTCAGTGCCTCATGTCCCTGGCCCACAGGCCCTGATATAAACAAAGAAGACTATTTTACATCAGTCAGGCTCATCAACAGCTCTTGTCTGAAGCTTGATATTCCCTCTGTAGACAAACGTGTGTTGACGTGCATAGGCTGTTACTGTATGTTGCATGAGACACGTGGTTGGTCAAGGTTGGATCAGATGCCAAACACAGCGACGAGACAAGATTTTCCCGAATTTTAGAAAAGAACCACCCTCTCCACTTTATGAAAAAATGCACATGCGCAACACCCTACCTGCTCCCGAGAGGGAACGCCTATTAAACGTGTGTCCTCGTGCACGCTCTGTTTACAAGTTGCTGTCGGCATGGCTCTACAAGCCAACTTTCCAAAAGAAGATTTGCACTTTTTCCACTATGTCAGACTCGTCACCGGTAAGTGGAAATCTATTTACGACAAGCATCTCTATAGCTAACTTTAGCAATCTACAGGCCAACAAACAAGCTATTGCCGAGAGCGGCGAGGGACTGGCAGCTGTTGGAGGCTTTATATACTGTCTATGGTCGGACGCCGTGGCCGTCTGCTTGCTGACCTGTCAAGGCATGTATGACGGCCTTACGTAAACATATCCCAGAATGATTGACAACTAGGAGGACCAATAGTCTTGATGACACACCCGGAAAAAGAAAATACTCCACTATACCTTTAAGTCATCTCAAGGTTTGTGAACTTCCCTGGTCCATTTTACTATTTCAATTTGGACAGGAAAAGATTTTCACACAAAAAAAACCTCTTATCTGAAATTCTAACACAGCTGCTCTGCTGTGACTCAGTATACCCCTGATCTCCCGAAACATGTTGAAATTTCTTCAAAGTAGCCGTGTTGCGATGGCTCAATAGCTCAGCTCATGCTACAAATTGTTTGGCTTGCAGAGCTCTCTGTATGTGCTCTTCTGGGGCACTTTGCCTGTAATTTAATTAGCGAACACAAGCCAAAGTAAAATATTGACCTTGTATGGCTGCCATACTTCTGTACCTGCCTGCTCCAAGTGAGGAGATGAATAGGCGCACCATTCCCTTTGCTCACTCTTCACACTTCCTCATCATACTCTCTCTCTCTTGGTCCTGCTGTCTGTTTGGCAACGTGTCTCACGTACACACAGGCGTACATACAAGTTTTTGTGTGCCCTGTCTGATCTATATTGCATTTGGCTGACCACATGGCCATTACAAGCCCCTCAAAGAGCTTCTTATTTAGAACAGGAAACAACTGAATCTGCTACTATCTGTATATTTGTGAAAGTTATATTAATTCCATGAACTAAGGTACATTTTTAGCTCTTAATAACAACATAAAGCCCAACTTGAGAGATGTTTTTAATGTGTAAAGCCATCAGGGATGCCCTCCAAATTTACACTCTGCACTGGCAGATACACACAGCAGCAGCAGCAGCCCATGCAGCAGTGTTGGTAAATGATCAGTGGGAGGATGAGAGAATATCCAGAGATGAGAGTGTTTGTCAAACAAGCCAGGACAGTGACATTAATCTTCCCTACTTATGTGTGCTGCTCAGCACCTGAAGGCAAAATCCCTAAATTTGTACGCTTATGAGACTGAAAAGGACTCCTTCTGTATAGTAACCTATGTCTGGAAAACAGTTCATCTCTTTAGTTAATCACTTTAAAGGAACACGCCGACTTATTGGGACATTAGCTTATTCACCGTAACCCTGACAGTTAGACAAGTCAATACATACACTTCTCATCTCCGTGCGTGTCGTAACTCTGTCTGACGGCTCCACATTAGCATAGCCTAGCACAGATCCTGGAGGTAACCGGCTCCAACTAGCCTAATGCTCCGAATAAGTGACAAAATAACGGCAACATGTTCCTATTTACATGTTGTGAATTGTATAGTCACAGCGTGTACAAATAACAACGTCACTTGAGACACAGCCATCTTCTAACCGTATATAAACTGGGAACTATATTCTCAGAAAGGGAAGCAGTGCTACTTGGGCGGAGTGATATGCTTGCTTGATTGTCAGAGAGTGATAAGCAGAGGTGAGTAGAGTAGCCAAAAATTGTACTCAAGTAAAAGTACTGTTACTTCAGAATATTATGACTCAAATAAAAGTAAAAAGTAGTCATCCAAATAATTACTTGAGTAAGAGTAAAACAATATATATATATATTTATTTTTATCACATCAAATTTAGATGGATATATATATATATATAGGAAATGTTTAAAACATATAGCTAAAAGAGAGACATTCGGAAACTTACCGCTACATGTTTCCTCAAGTTAGATGTTGAGTTTTTGAATGCTGAAATGTCCGTTTGTTTTGGTAGACACAGAAGACACCGCATAATGTAGCTGCAGTTGCAAGGTAAACATGCTTTCAATATGAGGACAGAGGGCTATTTCCCAGTTATCGTGGCTCAATTTAGCCTCAACTCGGTTTCACAAAAGCAGAGGCACCTAAGTTACCATGGAGATGTATTCTGTACAGCTAGCCTGGTCCTGACCAGGCTGACAGCCAGGATTTATTAATCCTGGAGCCTTTTCTGGTCACTCAGCAGTGCTTTTACCTTATTATTATCAGCCTGCATTAAAGTAAAACAGGTGCATATTGCAGTTCATTCAAGTACTGTTATTATTTAAAGTTGTGACCATTATTTTTCATAATTAGTAAAGTGACAGTCGTTGTTACTGTTACATTGCTGTATGAAGACTGCTGTTCATATTGTTGTCAGAAGTTTGGTGAATATATTATGACAGTTGACATAATTAGAAAAGGCTGATAAAGTTGCCAAATGTGTTTTAAATTAAATCAGTTACTAATATATACACTTTAATATATAAAGTGCTGTACATGTGTGTTTCTATAGTGGACCAATGCACCTTCAATTATTTTAGTTGATTCATTTGTTTTATATTCTTTAATAATAAAGGATTCAATAAAATGGCATTCTTAGCACACAATTTGTTTTGTCCAGTAAACTGGGACTATAATTTCGGAGAATTGTACAATTATAAAAACCTATCCTAATTGTACAATCCTACTTAATTATAGTCTTAGTTCATTGAACCAATAACTATATAGTGTAGACTACTGTACATTCATGTAACAACAGGGAGCAGACACCCCAATGGTTTTTAACCTTATATTTTGCTGGGGGGGGGGGGGGGGGGGATAACTGATGAATATACTATATATATTACATTCATGTTTACAGTGTGCATTATATTTATCACTTCATTATCTTTATAGTTTCTAGATTTCCAATTTCTTCAGTGTCTTTCTTTTCTATGTCCATATATACGAGGGAGCAACGCATATAATACGTAAAGAAGGAAACTCGTTTTCTGTAAAACAAATTAAAAAAAAAAACGTGAGAAAAAGTGTGGCAGATAACAGCTGACCGACTGAATGATAGTCTAAAAATATACATCTACGAACTACTGGTCTTAACTGAAACCATTCAATGAGTTACTTGTCACTTGCAAAAACAAACAGTTGTAGCCTACACTTTGCATTAAAAGCGAGCAGTGGAAGTTAATATGACTTATTCAATTTATATTTTAGCCCATGAGAGAGAGGGAGTAACAGAGTGAGAGAGATATTTACGCATCATATTCTAGCGTTGTAGAAAATGGATCTTCATGGTAAATTTCCTGAGGAACATTATCTTCTGCTTACTTTTAAGACAAAGAGTAGGCCTACAACGGTTAATTTGTGCAAATTATTAGTAGCCTAATCCTTGAATGGTATGATTATGACGGTCTTAATTCAGAGCAGTGGTCAGATAATGTATATATTTAGGCTGCTTACGCATTCAGTTCCGCAATCGTCTGCCAGGCTGTCTCTCGCTGTTTCATTACAGCACCCGTGTTTCTTTTTTTACAAATGTGTTTGATGCTATCATAGGCTACTTCCACAAGAAGCTGCTGCTCACTCTGTATCAGTGGTGGTGGCGCAGTGGATAGGACACATGCCTTTGGTGTGGGAGACCCGGGTTTGATTCCCACTGCGATACATCAACCAATGTGTCCCTGAGCAAGGCCCTGAACTTAGCCCCTAGTTGCTCCAGAGGCGTGCAACCTCTGACATATATAGCAATTGAAAGTTGCTTTGGATAAAAGCGTCAGCTAAATGACATGTAATGTAATGTAATATCAAGTATGAACAATGCGTATTCTCCATTGTAGCATCAGTAAATCTGTGATCGACCTCACGGTTTTAAGGAAAACCGTGAACGTGCATCTATCCCGGCTCGACCTAGTCGCTCCTCCTCAGCCTGGCTTGGCCTTTGTGAAACGCACCAAGTAACGAGCTCATTGTAGCCTAATGTAGCAGAGTAAGAGTACAGTTTCTTCTCCACAAATCTACTCAAGTAAAAGTAAAGAAGTATAGTGGTGTAAAACTACTCCTAGAAGTATAATTTTTTCAAAAACTTACTCAAGTAAATGTAACTCGTTACTACCCACCTCTGGTGGTAAGGGCGTTGCAATTCAAATGGCAAAAGCACAAAGGGAGATGGTGATGATGATTTCAAATGCAGTTTGAATGGTAAAAATCCGTCCGGCCACTGTGGATGTTACAATGTCTAAAGTCAAGAAAACTGTCTTGCCCGCAAATAGGTTTCAAGGAGTATAACTTCAGTCGATTATTGGTGATTTCAACTTATTGACCTAGGGAAAAAACATTGCTGAGAACATAAAACCATTTGTAAGGTCTCCTTATGTGTCATAATAAGAGGATATTAAACTGGGGAACATATAGGACCCTGAGGACATAAAAATGCTCCCGCATTTCACTTCTTACACTTCTGGCACATTTACATGTTGAGTTCAACATGTTGATTACAGTCCATTGTCCTTTTTAAATACAGAAATCCAAAAAAAAAAAAGACAGAAAAAGGGTCTAGCTAGGATTATCTGTCTCCATGTCATGGGTCCAGTTGCTGTGGTGGCAAATGACCAGACTGTTAACTCAAAGCTACGGGTAGTCCTGTGACCTCAGCACACTATTACGGCTACATTACGCAGTGATTTAAATCATGACCCGAGGTAATAAGAGCACTCAAATCACAGATGGTACAACATAGCGGCTAACAACAATGTCAGTCCACTGCTGGTTAACTGCCTGTGTTGCTATGCTATGCTGAATTGAAGTGATACTGATCAATTTTTAGTGCTCACCCACACAGATATTGCAGCAATTGCCAGTACATACTTTGTCACTATGAACCAAAAAAGTACACCATCTGGAGAACACAATTGCAATAGGTTATATAAATGAGAACGTTTTGATGAAAGCAAACAGCATTCTTAGCAAAGATCTATTTAATCATTTAATTTCAAGTTTCTATGTGTGTGCATTTCCAATGACTCCACTTCATATTTATCCCTTCCCCATTTAACTTGAAGAGACGTTTCTTCCCCTCACTCGAGTTCGAATGCTACTGGCTTCCAGGAAGTCATTGGCATACCTGGCAGGGAAGGCGCTCCATAAAAATATCAATCTCAACTGGGGTTTTAATTCAGTATTGGGATGTAAAATCTTGTGTACGTGTGTGGGTTAGCATCATGTTTTTGTGGATGGTGTTTGTCCTTTCTGGGATACAGCATGTGTATATTTGAATCAATCAATATTATATTTTGAACTTCTGTTGTATCATGAAAGTTTTAAACAATTAGACTATTCAATATGTACAAGACTCCAGTTTAAATCTCCATCTCCATGTTGCCTGAGTTATGTTTTGTATCTTATTTATTCTGCCAAGGACACTATGCTTTGGTCATCTGTCCTTAAATGTGTTAGAGGTACGATGAACTGAAAGGCCAGTTCTCAGAGTCCTTGGTTTTGTAAGCATCATCCATTCTCAATTACTTTCCACAACAGTTAAGATGGAGTTCCACCTTTACCAAACAGCACAAAACATCTCTCCCAGAAGATTAATTATGTTCTGAAATTGGTTTCTCAGGAAACACTGTAAAGCTGACCCTTTAAAGGAATTGTTGCTTTTGTAGTGGTTCAGTGCCCCATCCATAATGAAATGTACTGTGAGGGACATGACAAATGGATTTTCCTGTGTCTTTTGTGGCAGTGTTCGAGATGTAAAAATACTTAGGAGGGCCTGAATCAACACCAGAAAAAGAAAGAGAGGGCAGCTTGGTGCTGCGTAACATAGTATTGGGCCACACTGACTCACACACTGTTGGGGATGTGGGATGAGCTGAAACACGTCGCAAAACCTGCAAACAGATGAATGAGTAATTATCTATTCATGTTGGAAGCTGAGAGGGAATCTCAGTTTGGATGCTTGACAATCACGCATCAGAGTGTTACGCTGATGGTTGCATAATGCTGTAAAGGGTAATCAATTGGTCCTTGCATTTTTCCTTTTGTTCTTGCAGAGACTCTAAATTTGGTCGGATAATTTTCCGAGTGAATATTTAGTCATCTATTATGTCAATGTAACATTAATATGATAATATTATAACCTTACTTCTCAGTGAGTTCAAGTGATATTTAAGAGTTTTTTTTTTTTTGGCTGAGTGCAGCTGTCTGTCAGTTACCCACAAACACTTAAATGCAGCAGGAAACAGAAAACTGTACCTGCAACCATGGAAATATATAATTACATTACAAAAAAAAGTAAGACCTTTGCTGTGATTGATTTCCTACCTCAAGAAAGTTCCAGTCTCTGCAAGTTCATTTATTGAAATGAATGGAAACTAATGGCTGCCTGGAAGGAAGGAAATCAATCTACAGTATTGTATAAAGATCACTGCTCTCCAAATACAGGCCTGTTGGAGGTGCATGAGGATATGTACGTATATGTTTTATTTTATTTACTTAAGTAGGCATTTGATTAGGGACCTTCTTATAAGCATCCTCTTCAAGCAAGAAATCAATCTAAAGAATAGTGTTATTATTTTGAAAAGGTTGTGAGAAATGCTTTTTGTAGATCTGTGTTTACTGGACAGTAACCTTCTACAGTCGATATGGCGAATGTGTTAGCTAACAATAATCGATTTAAACATCCAGCAGACATGGAGCATTAGCTTTTATTTGGAGACATGAGAAAAATATCTGACCCTTCAGCTGCTGAATGCTATACTATGTTCAACAGCTAGTTGCTAATGCCGACCATTTAGTGCTGGGCAGTTAGCATAGAGTGGGCTTTTCCTCTGAAAACAGCTGCAGGTGTGAGTTTATTAAAACAATAAGGCTGTTAAAACCAACACAATTAGCTGAAAGATGCTAACAAGCTCTATAAAACTAATGGAAACTGCAGAATCTAGTCCTAATTTTCCGGGTTTTTGACTATGACGACATATTTTACATTATAGATCAACGTTTTTCTTTGTTGATGTATAAATATTGAAGTATGGTTTTAAGTATTTACTCTTAACATTGAAAGGAAACGACCCCTGTAAAATCTTTGAAGTCCACGTCAATACATGGTTCATTTAGTGTGGCGTATTAATAAAATGCAATCAAATGAGGCACAAATCATCATCATTTTACTGCAGAGCTTCAGGAGATTTACTTATTGTAATGGTTAGTCATTATAGTGGTTGTATCTCCCTGTGATTTTCTCCATGTGGAAGCAGAATGGGTCCTAATCATGTGTCCTAGTGTGTAGCAGAGGGCAGGAGTGTGACTTTAAGCTTAAAACATACATCTGACAAATTGATTTTAAAAAAATGTATCCCAAAACAATGACTACTACCCCGTCAACGTGATTCCTTACACAACTTTTAAAATTAATCCCAAAAACCAATCACCTTGGGAGAAAACCTCAGTCTTAGTTTACAAAATGAGAGCTCTAACAGGCTGGGTCCTTTACATTCATCATTTATCAGGTGATGAATCACCTGTAATGCATTTTCCCTTTTCTAATGGATTCATAGTGTTTTTGGAGTGCTGTTCAAATGGTTTCATTTCATTAGCATCTGTTTTACTGAGGAGCCTCTCCGAAACAAAATAGATGTACTCGCCTGTTGAATAGATGGAAAACAGTACTGATTTACTCAAGGTGATCAAGTTTTCTTCAGCTGCACAGTAATGTGTAGCCTGCGTCAAACATGGCCGACAGCTGAGTACATCACAGTTATTCATAGCATGTGTGTGTGTGTGTGCACATGTATATGCATAAGAGATTGATAGCTCATCATATTTCCTGTCATGGTGTAAATGTCACCTCTGTGGCTCGCAATGATGAACGCAATGATGTGGTTGGTTCATCATCTGCAGGGTTCATTTCCATGGAAATGTTTGTCCAAGCACATGAAGCGCGCACGCACGCACGCACGCACACACGCACGCACGCACACACACACACACACACACACACACACACACACACACACACACACACACACACACACACACACACACACACACACACACAGAAAAAACACAGGTTAAAAGACAGATAGGTCTAGAATCCCAATATGGCATTGCTCATGATGCTGGTTGCTGTACTGTGCGTGGGATGTTAAAGGAAAATAAGTGGTATCAATCTTCTCGTCTAACTCTCAGCAAGAAAGCAAAAAAGCATATTTCCCGAGAGTAATAGCCATAATGGTGCCATAAAACAAACAAAGATTTCACATTTATACATATATCGGCATGATGGTCCAGTGGCCTCACAGCTAGAAGGTTCCCGGTTCGCATCCTGGTTGTCCTGAGCCTTTCTGCGTAGAGTTTGCATGTTCTCCCCATGTCTGCGTGGGTTTCCTCTGGGTGCTACGGTTTCCCCCACCATCAAAAACATGTAGATTAGGTTATCCAGCCAGCTCAGATCTGAAGTTGGTCAGATCTGAGCTGTAGGATGGGTTAAAATGCAGAGAATGAATTTCGCTATGTGTATATTGTTGTGGAAGTTATCTCGGTTCAACACGGTGTAAGTAAATAAAAGGTTTAAAGCTTGTAGTGAAACAAATGAAGACCATCGAGCAGAAACCAAAGTCTGGTTATAGAGTGTTTATTCTCATTTGCAAATGGAGAAACGCTGTAACACAGCCACCTCGGTGGCTGTGCAAGAGCGCTCTAATTCACCTTCAAACAGACAGTCACAATATAGATTAAAACAAATGGTCATTCTCAAACCCCCCTCCCTGGTTTCCTTCAGAAACCCATCTTACACAAAACAAAAAGCAAAGAGTCATGTCAAGCCCTTTGGCCTAGTTGACAGGGGAAGACATAACATCTTCGAAGTCTCATCTGTTGAAGAAAATAAACTGTGTCTATGCGAAAGTTTATGGCGCCTCTGTCCCCTTATCAAGGGTTGTTTGGATAAACAGATGACCGGAGACCTTTGAGAAAGGCCTCAGAGTTTCTCTCTCAGCCAGTGCTTTATACATTCAGAAACCATAAAGTTAAAACCATAATCTAAACACACTAACCTAACAGTGTTAAATGTAATTTGCCATCACAATATGTATGTGTAAGAAGACAAACGTTTGACCAGCAGTCAGCAGAGTTTTTCTTGTTTGCATTTTTATATGATGAACCTACTTGTGATTCAGATTCAGATCTCATTGATTATTCTGTGTCTTGTTCTATGCTAAATGAAAATGGTATGAAAGAATGAATGCAGCGAAGCAATGGAGCCATGTTCCATCCATCCACCAAATGCCCTCAGACTTCCCCGTCACCTGACTGCCCCATCCATCTACTCACCTGTTACATGTTCCCACTTCCCTCATCTGCTTTGCAGTTGCCTGGCCTTCCCTGCCTACCTCCTCACATGCATCTCATTCCCTCATCAGCCACTCTGTTGTGTCTGTCTATTGGATGGATTTCCATGAAATGCTTCACTAATGTTTATTTCCCGATCGGGATGAATTGCAATAACTTGTAACTCCTTTAACTTTTCCTCTAACTCCATCATCAATTCGAAATTTCCATTTGTCCAATACCTTGGTTAATAAACAAATAATAATGACCAACATCAACCTCAGCCATACTTTGTGTTTACTGCTAATTAGCAAATGCAAGTGCATGCTAACACACTAAAACAGTGAAGATGGTCAACATTATACTTGCTCAACATTAGCATGTTGGCAGCGTCACTGTGAGCATGTTAGCATGCTGACGTTTAACTCAAAGCACTGCAAAATTACAATACATGATGTGACAACAGGGCTCTACAGTGCGAGTGTTTCACTCGCATTTGCGCCTAAAAATAGTTATGTGCGAACTTGAAAAATAATTTACGAGCACAGTGTGCGAGTGACGGGCTGTCCTCAAACTGAACAACAGCGCGATGAACAAGCAAGAGGACGTGAGTGACACTGACAGCCAGGGTCGCAACTGCGCGATGTGAACGTAGCATGATGACGCGCTTAACATTATGCAAATGAGAGCGACGATTCGCAACCAATGAGCCAATCACTGAATTAGTGTGGGAATGTGCGGGAACTGCTGGATTTTAAGCGGAAAGAGAGTCGAGTGAGGTAAAAACTGGAAAGATAAAATTGGAAAGAAAATGAAGAACATACGTTTTTATTTTAAGCAAAAAAGAGATGAGGAGAAAGAAGAATCAGGGGAGGGGGATATGGAAGGTTCAACTAACTTTAACGAGGTTTC
This sequence comes from Gymnocephalus cernua, assembly GCA_023631565.1. Taxonomy (NCBI): domain Eukaryota; kingdom Metazoa; phylum Chordata; class Actinopteri; order Perciformes; family Percidae; genus Gymnocephalus; species Gymnocephalus cernua. The sequence goes on along the minus strand of CM042447.1, from coordinate 14,382,402 downwards.
TTCACAAGATTTACAAGAAGTTGAGAACAACTTTAGCGAACCTGTGGTGACTAGCGCTGTCACGTCAACATCCACTGGAGCCGGCAAAGGGAGATCATATACATTTAATGTCAATTGGCTTAAGATTTTCCCATGGCTGGATTTTGAGAACAACCTCATGTTCTGCAAATATTGTAGAGGGCAGAAACAGGCTGGCAACTCGTTGTTCGTGTCAGGAAATCCACATTTGAAAAAGGATAGCGTAACGAAGCATAACATCTCGCGGAGGCATATTCAGTGTAGAGACCTGTACCTGTTAAGACAGGAGAAACCATCGAGCACGGTGTCAGCAGCCATGAAAAGACAAGTGCTGCTATCTGAGGAGGAGAAGAGGAGGCAGCTGAAAATAAAGATAAACATCGCATACTTCATTGCGAAAGAAGAGGAACCTTTCTTCAAATTTGGGCCCCTTATTAGACTCCACCACAAAAACGGAGTTGACATTAATCCCACATATGACAATGATGTAAGATGTGCGGAGATGATCGGTCAAATTGCTGACATAATGAGAGAGGGCCTGTCAGCGAAGCTTAAAGCCGCGAAGTATCTTGCCGTTCTAATAGACGGAGACACGGATATATCCAACACTGAATGCGAGATTGTTTATGTGCGCTTGTTGGAGGATGGGAAGCCAGTCAATCTCCTGGTCGGACAACAGACCCTTGAGCACTCCCATGCCATAGGTAAGTTGTTTCTCTTTATAGGCTATATTCTTGTGTAAAGTTGAATATTGCTGCAATAATGATAAAACTTCGTCTTCGGGGTAACGTTATAAAGTAAATTAAGTAAATTTCCGTTGCTTACAATCACTTCGCTACAACTTCATATCTGTGTGGGCTTTTACCGGTGCACATGATGTAGCAGCTAATTACACCAACTCAAACAAAATCTATGCTTTCATTTATTGCAGCTTATTTTTTATAAGCTAATAATTTATTTAACTTAATCAACAGATTTAATAATAATTTGAAATAATCGAAATAATCAGTTGCAGCACTAAAGCTAAATCATATGCGCAATGGAGATATAGCCTAATTTATTTTGTCAGAAAGACTTCTGTATAACTTAATTGTTTTTTTGTGTTGTAATTTGAGGTGTTTTGGATGCCACAAAGGCCGCATTTTGTGCTGTTTGCCCAGAAGAGGATGGAGGGTCATGGATGGAGAAGTGCATCTCCTTTGGGGCAGATGGTGCCTCCGTGAACATGGGCCACCGTGGGGGAGTGATTGCCCATCTGCAGAGAGAGGCAGGGAGGCATATAATACCAATCCACTGTATGCCACATAGGTTTGTAAATAAATAATAATGAAAAAGAATTCTCTATGATTTATTTGTATTTGCTATTAGAGGATGTTAAACAATGCATATAATGTATTATAGCTCCATTTATACTAATTTATAAGTATTACTATTCTGTAAACATATTTAGAAATACTCATTACGTATACTGCATTATAAGAACAGATATAGTTAAATTTATATTATATTTATAAGTACTTTAGGCATGAGTTTTAAAGTTTTAGTACTTTAAGCATACATAAGTAGCCTAATTATAAAGATAATATAAATGTGACTACAACTGTTCCTATAATGCAGTATAGGTTTTAATGAGTCTTTATAAATATATTTATATAATAGTAATACTTACTTATGAGTGTAAATGGGGCTATAATTCAATAAAAGCATGATCTTAATAGAAAGTGTTACTGAAAATTCCACAAAATTATTGTTTTAGGTTGGCACTTATTTTCTTACTTTCACAGGCTGGAGCTGGCAATACTGACCGTTCAAAAGAAAGAGCCAAAGGTGTCGGTTGTGTATGATCTTCTACATCTGATATGGAAGACTTATCACTTCAGCGGAAAATCCAAACGAGAGCTCTATGGTCTCGGACAAGAGCTTGGTGTGGATATTTGTACACCAGCTAGCGTCAAGGGAACTCGCTGGATCCCCCATGTCCACAGAGCCCTCAAAGTGTTCTTGCGGCATGGACAAGAGGACCTTGCCAATGACCAAGGCCAGTACTCAGTTGTTCTGCAGCACATGGAGCACCTGGCTGTAGCATCAACAACAGCGGAAGTTCAAGGCCGGGCAAAAAAGGTCAGTTTTACTTAGTAAATATAATAACACTAATTTACAAAAATAAGTTCAAAAGTCAAAAGAACTTTTAGAATCAAGTAATTGACAAATGTCTAAGGAGAAAAAAAATCAACTTAAATTAACTAACACGTTTACTCACTACTTCCAGATAAAGCGGGAAATGGAGAATGCACTCTTTTGTGTATTCTGCCATTTTCTCTCTGACATGTTTGAGGAGCTATCCTCACTTAGCCTCACCTTGCAAAGGAATGACCTGATCCTCCCCCAAGCAACATCAGAGTTGAGGAAGACAGTGACCAGACTGGAAGCACTAAAGTTTAGGGCAAAGGCAGGAGGCATGCTGGAGAAGATCAAGACAGTGTTCGCTCAGCAGCAGGGTGATGAGATGAGATTCCAGGTGTGTTAGGATGAGAGTTTGTTAGGATGTAAGAGAAATCTATGATTAAGACAGATTCTTAGTGGGAGAATCAATGTTTTCATTGCACAATACAAGAGGATAAGGAGGGAAATGTAGTGAAGATTGGAGAAGTCTTTAAAAAAATAGAGACAGACAAATGGCCAGACATTTCATTGTGTGTTGGTGTGTGTCTGCCTCTCGCTATGTGTGTGTGTGACGTGTGTGTTATTTCTGTTTTAGGGAATAACACTGAAGGGGAATCTGAAAGGCTTAACAGACCTCACTAACCCCCAGCTGAGGCAGCACATGGAGGCGGCCATCAAAATTGGCGTGGGAGACCTCAAAGCCAGGTTTGGTGGTTTGCTGAAGGATGAGAGTGCCCAGACCCCAGTGGAGTCTTTCAGAGTGCTTAACCCTGACACATGGCCAGAAGACCAGGCCAGCCTTCTCACCTTTGGTGATGATGATGTGGCAGACCTGGTGAGGCATTTTAAGGAGCCTCTGGAGAGGTAAGAATTTATTTGACACTGCTTTGCCATTGAGACACTGTTATTTTCACATATTTGCAAACTCAATTGCTCTGTTTAAACTTGCAGATCGGGGTGCAACTTGGCTGCAATCCAGGATGAGTGGCAGGGCCTTAAAACCCTAGTCAGCCACAATTTCAAAGACAAGTCTTACAGTGGCCTGTGGGAGACCATGTTGACAAAGGACCCCTACAGGCTTGATTATAAGGTAGGCCAAAAGTACTGAGTGGTTGTATATGGTATCCTTCTAAGGTTGGTTTTGATAAGTTAATGGTAAGAGTTTAAATGAAATTGAAAAGTATCTTCTTTTCTCTAGAACATACTTGAGTTGGTGCAGATTATGCTGGTGCTGCCCATTTCAGCCGCCCAGTGTGAGCGAGGCTTCTCTGCGCAGAATCGCATTAAGACTTCGTCAAGAAGCTGCCTTGGGGTCTCAACCACAGAAGACCTGATGAGGATCAGCCTGGAGGGGCCTTCTGTGGAGGAGTTTGATCCCACTCCTGCTGTGAACCGGTGGCTGACCTCCAAGCGTTCCAGACGACCAACATATAAAAGCAACTGGACAACTGATATCCTTTGCATCTGATATACCAATTTTGCACACGCAGTATATGCATGAAATTTGTTCAGTTGTTTAATAAACTAATTAAAAAATAATAATTTTGTACTGTGCTCCTAAATTTCTTTGTGTGCTCCTAAATTTTTTCATTTAAGAGCACATGTACTCCTCGGGAAAAAAGTTAGCGTAGAGCCCTGTGACATTAAGGGCCACACAATACAGTAGTGGCCCTGGCATGAATCATATTCCTAGCTCTAACTGTGTTAATGTTGTGCTCTCCTTACTGCTCGCACCTCACTGACCTTACACTCTCTCTCTCACACTCTCATTCATTTGCTGCCACAGGCTGCATCCTTTTCATTTTGGATCTTGACTGTGTACAAGGAAGGACACACCATAGCTGCAGTGAAAGGCCTCAGAAGAGCGCTCTGACATCAGGTGAAAGTGAAGCAGGAGAAAAAAGAAAATGAATAACCTAGATTGCTCAGCAGTGCGAGCGAATTATCGCAGCACAGTGGAAGAGAGAAATTACCACAAAGGGAGCATTCATTGATGATGCTAAACACATTTCTAAAACTGTGCCTGCACTGCATACAGCCAGGTTATGCCTAAAATATGCACCTTATATATTTAGAAATAAATGATTCCACTTGAGTGTTTTTCTCTCATTCTCTATTTTAGCTGTTTCACCTGTGCCACACCGCGGCTTAAGCTGGACCCCCTCGCCGCCTGTTCTCTCATGCATCATGTAAAATCGCCCCCATAAACAACCTATTAAGTGACCTATTTATCTGGGCCAATTCTGCTGGCTCACTCACCCCCAATTACTTTGCCGGAATGTCTATTCTGGACAACGTCACACTTGGTTTACACTTAAATCAATACTTCTTTAGAACCAGAACGTGTTCCTATCTGCTAGCCCTCTCATGGCACCCTGAACATTGTGTATAAGATTAGGACTTTGCAGGGAGAGTGTGTAGCTGTACATGTGATATTCCCAAGGAGCAGGAAGAGGAATTCACATAACCTATTTTTTTGCTTTGTCGTTATAATTCTGCATGTCAAAGATACCATCTGTTAGGAACGTGTATCTCAACGGCTGCCAGACAGAACAGAACATTATCTGTAACTGTATGTCTTCATGTGTTCATAATAATATGTACTTTTCTCAGTGCAGCCTCCCAGGCTGAAGAATGCTTCAGGACATCAGTTCCATTTACTTATGAAGTTGTACCAGCGCATTTTCTGCAATTGAGCCGTCAGCGACTGTCAGTCAGGGGAAATTAACGAGTCTGCTGATTGCACTGCTGGTAATTACAGAGTGCAGCTGGAGCAGTGCTGTGTCAAGCCTGGGAGATATTTTAAGCTTACGTATGTCCTTTCTCCAAACAGCCAGGTCAAGTAATGCTCTACAGAGGATCAGCTAAGGGCTTTATACTGACCACAGCCGATATCTGCAACCAACAGGAGTGCCTAGTAGTTTGAGACATGCTGCCATAACCAAAAAGTCACATGTTCATTTCCTGCAGTGGTTGTTGAATCTGTCAGTGTCATTCAGCAAGACACTGAGCTCTTACCTGCTTGAAGTCACCCTAGATAACCTTTTGCTTAATGCTTATAAAGATGCATAACTAATCCCTAATGGAGAGGCTCTTTTTGCGAGCACCTGGAGATACATAAATATCGAGCGCAAACTATTAGCTCATATGGTGGATTGGTCAACATCCGCAGAGCAAATTAGGGTACAGATTGTCTTTGGTGCATCTTCTCTTTACAACTATCACGATTTCTAAAATGCAGCTTACTAGCCTGCTAAAACCATTACGATGTACTACCGGTATGTGCCTTTATTTATACTAAGAGCTGCCATCTTCCCAGTTAGTCAGGGAACATCATTTAAAAAGTAGGCGATGTCATGGACTAAGTCAACTTTAAGTGTTCTCACAGCAGTCTATAAAGTTGTGTGTAACAAATGACCCTGCCACTTAGCCTCTGCTGTGGCTTTTAACAGGGCTATCTCGCAGAGAGAGGCAACAAGCGGAAAATGTAACTGTCCTCAGCAGGTCCATTTATTAGTCCGTACACACGTGGATTTTACAAAGTGCAGACACACATTCTGCACACCCACTCTCAACAAGGCTCGTGTTCACACGGCATCATTTCCATACTGCCTGCTGAGTCACTTGTAGTCATGTCAAACGGTGTCAATGCCATCACTTTAAAAAAGTTTGACTTTTTATACCAATTTCTTATTGAATTATTATAGGTGAAACTAAAATATTTGCTGGAAAGAAAAAGAAATACACAACCACAGTACACATTTTGTGCTCATGTGCTTGTGAGCATAGCAACAGTTCAGTTGCTTGTCATGGCAACAGCACCATCTTAGATTATTTTTGCATCCATTCTGCTCACTTGTGTCATTTCCTGTCATTCCAGACCGGGCCATTACTTACCCAGCATGCAGTTGTCCTCAGCTCTTATTCCCACCATTCCTCACCTGATCCTCACCTGCCAGCGACCCGTCATTCATTCCCCTAATAAGCCACTCAGTATACTTCACCACCTACAGTATACACTTACCTGACGTGTCACCTGTTGTTGATATTGTTTTGAAAGGTTTGACATTTTGTGAGCTTATTTGCTTACTTGTCAAGAGTTAGATATGATAGCTGCCTATTTCTTGGAGACTTGTTGTCACTTTGAGGTTGTTGGGCAACCAGGAGAGTGACTGTGCTTGGCTAAGAAATAGTCCTGCACGTAACATGAAAGTGGTAGCGATCTTGTCATTTAACTCTTAAAAAAAAAGCTAATTAGCTTATTTCTTAAAACTTTGGTGAATGTCCTTTAAACTTTACCTCTACACAGTGCTCGAAGTGGGCCGGTACGCACCGGTACGCAGTACCGGCACTTCTACATTTTACTCTTAAGCGTACCGGCACTTTTTCTTGCGTACCGCTACTTCTCGCATGCAGCCGGTACGCTACCACTGACAGAGAAAGCGTCAGTGCCAGAGAGATGACCCTAACGTTACATAAACTACACTACCCAGAGGGCACTACGTGTTTACATTTTAGATCTTGACGAATCACGTAAAGGCAAGCAGTCCGCCCACCCTATCAGAAGTTAGCTTCTCCACGGACGCTAGTTTGAAAAAGCTGTCAGCGTCAGCCTGACCGTAACAGATTTTTCACTGCTGAAAACCTCGAAACTAAAAATAAGTGTTGAGTTTGTAAGTCGTTATGTTAGCCGCCTGGCTTCAGAAAGGTACTAAAATAACGCGTGTGCCAGAGCCAGACACGTCAACAGAGGTCCAAGTCCAACCAGAAACATCAGGAGGTAGCTAGTACGGTTCACGAGCTTCAAGCTAGCGTTGATGTGAGCGCAACAGCTGGCGTTGATGAGGAGTCTGCCGCTACCAACCTTAACGTTACACCGACGTCAACAGTACGTGAGTAACAAAACACACGGATGGCCTGACCAAATGAATTTTGCTCCACGAACAGCTGGCTTGTTTTTAATGATAACAAACTGGACTGCAAAACATGATGTAGCAGCATCCCGTCACTAGCTGCCCAGGCAGAGAGGGGACTGAAGCTGTTCCCCCTGTCTCTGTCACACACGCACACACGCACACATGCACACACACTCACTGAGAGTGACTGTTTTGCATCTGTTTGAGCACCAAATTATTGTTAAAATGAATAGTTTTGATGAATGAATGATTTTTTTTTCTTAACATGACTCCAACATATTAGCAAATATAAATCAGCTTATTTGTGGAAAAAATAAACAATATTGATACCAGCCTATATGTAAATTAGTCGCTTAGGCCATCCATAGATAGTTAATAAGGAGTCACTGTGTCATGTATGTTTAAAATCAAAACATGATTTTTTGAATAGCTTACGCACTAAAGTTATGTAAACTAGTTTAAATAAATCCATACATTTATATAGTTTATAAATGACAAGGGGGCATCTGGTAAGGATGCCCCCTGGGCGCCTCCCTAGGGAGGTGTTCCAGGCACGTCCAGCTGGGAGGAGGCCTCAGGGAAGACCCAGGACTAGGTGGAGGGATTACATCTCCAACCTGGCCTGGGAACGCCTCGGGATCCCCCAGTCAGAGCTGGTTAATGTGGCTCGGGAAAGGGAAGTTTGGGGTCCCCTGCTGGAGCTGCTCCCCCCGCGACCCGACCACGGATAAGCGGACGACAATGGATGGATGGATGGATAAATGACAATAAATTGTTGTACCAGCAATATCTCCAAGTTTTGGTTTTCACTATAGAAATCTCAAATGTCATGATGATCTGCCAATGCAAGAGAGTACCGGCACCTTTTTTTTCCCACTTCAAGCACTGCCTCTACATTTACACACACATACACTTACCAGAATTGTCACAGTGCTAACACGTTGGAAATAGTCCCCTGGTTGAACACGTCAATTGACAATGCTGCAGCTTTCCTGTTTCGCCAAACATTGTTGATGTAATATGTGGTCATTAGCATGGGTTCAAATATTTGTTTCCCCTCTTCCACTACTTCACAGGCTCTCTTTGAATAGTTGGCTATCCCAACTGAGTGGGCGCACTCTCTACAGAGTCAATCAACCTGAGGGAAAACTGAATCATTTAGTTGTGTTCCAGTGCAGCGAAGATGCTGGAGATTTCGTGCTTAGCAGTGCTGCAGATGCAGTGCTTCAGATTGATGTTTTTGAGCGGGCATGTTTTGATCCAATCCGAGCCAATCAATCTGAGTCAGGAAAGGTGTGCCAGCTAGCATGATGAGAAAGGAACCATGTCCCCTTTCTCCTTCCAGCAAACACACAATAAACTCAGAATTTCGGTGCCTGAGGCAGCTGTCCTCTTGGGTTTGTCCTTCAAGAGCGTATTCAGATATACAGCTGAGTGAATCATCTTGAGTCAGAACATCATTTGTCTCTATTTAGTCTCTTAAGAAAGCTTCTACTTCTTTTATTTCTAAATGTTTTACTCAGTAGTGGAGGTGGTGGACAGAGAAGCACAACCGTACCTCTTACACATCTTCCAAACCAAAAAAAGTACGCAGAATTTGTTACAAGATTTTTATCCAGTCTAATTGACAATTTAACCAATCAAATCAAAACAGTGTCACTATTCCCTGACGACATCTCCCCCTTTACAGTTTTTTCCAATCATGTTGCTACTAATTTCAGAACCTTGACATCATTTTTCAAAACTCTAGACACAAAACTCACAACCAATGATCAAAATACACATTTTTCAAAACTCTAACACTTTTCTCAATTGCTTGGATACAATACACATAAACCAAAGATCATTTGTTCATTTAACAAAGATCACCTGTTCAATATGACACAACGTAACATCAAAGTACTATTATTTCAAAAAGCAATTCATACATTACATTTCAGATGATTGTTTATTCATTTCATTACAATGATCTAACTATCAATCGATACAACTACTCAAAATGATAAGTAACTGTTGCATTATTCTTAATGCATAGTTATATGGAAACAGACAAACAATATTCCATGTTTAGATCATGAAGGTTTCAAGATAACGAGATTCATTGTCACCAATTAGTGTGGAGCATGAACCAATCAGACTACAGTATCTATGGATGTAATATTTCATCATCATTCTTTACTGTAATGTACTACTGTTTATCAGACACTGTTGCTATGGTCCCATGTATTACCTTTGAGACTATTTACAGTATTGACAGTACTGCACTGTATGCATGCAGGCCCTTGGAATTGCTTGTCCAATGCTGCCAACTCGTTACTGATGATTGAGATATTTATATATATACTGTATATATACATATACATATACAGATATACCACATTGTTTGCCATGCCCGAAGGTTTTTTCCTTCGGGGATGTTTGGCTAATTGCAATGTAGATGAGAACCTGCGGCCAAATCCACAAGACAGAGTTGATGAATATGTAGAAGTACAGTAATCACTTCTTTGTTTTGCTTTTTACAGTACAAGCAAGTTGAGGAACACTGCATTTGATGTTTTACAGTGCTGTCTTTTCTTTTCTATTTTGTAGCTAATTATTTTACTTTGATTCAAATAAACCTATGTTGTGATCGTACTGTATTGTTTCATCAATACATTTCAGATTTTGTTCAATTATTCCACTGTGTCTGTTGTATTCTCTCTACTACTGCAGTACTTTTACAGGGATGTATTAGTAGTACCATAATGAAACATGTATCACATATTTTGTACTACAATATTTAATGATTGTACGAACAATGAGCCAATGAATCTATGGTTAGCTTGTGTGTGGGTGATCTAAAGGAACGTTTCAATGGTATTTCACAATCAATTTGTTTTTTGAACCAATGATTGTGCAAGTGCAAGATTTATTTAAAGATATGAATGCACAATGCAATGTTTTGAACATTGGACAGTCTGTGTTACAAGTGATGATCGTTTTGAGTTTTGTGTCTAGAGTTTTGAAAAATGACGTCAAGGTTCTGAAATTAGTAGCAAAGTGATTGTAAAAAACTGTAAACTAGCAGTAACTAGCCTGAGTAGAACAGGTATAGCATTAGAAATAGAATGGATAGAGGGATGAATGTATTAGTGGAGTATATGTTTTGGGGTCATTCTAATGTGGTGACTCAGCTGTTCATTAATTAGTCAAAACTGTCAAAGCAGTAGCCTTTAGTACGACATTTAGACCTTGTGTGTGTGTGTGTGTGTGTGTGTGTGTGTGTGTGTGTGTGTGTGTGTGTGTGTGTGTGTGTGTGTGTGTGTGTGTGTGTGTGTGTGTGTGTGTGTTTGTGTGTGTGTGTGTGTATGTGTGTGTGTGTGTGTGTGTGTGTGTGTGTGCGCGCGCGCGTGTGTGTGTGCATGGTTTGTGTGTGGATATATTCATATTGCAAGAGAGTGCCAAATGCCCAAATGTCTGACAAAGTGAGTAAATGGCACATATTTCAGATTTCTCCTTGAATTCCATTATATATAATTTCAGAAATGACTGTGCTATTATAAAGGACGGCCAGTGCCCTCATTGCTAATTTGCTCTTTAGGGAAAGCAAGCCTCAGAAACAGACAAGGCATAAATAAAAATAATACCTTGTCATTTTCTCAAAGAAAAATGCAGCTTACAGGTTGGAAGGGCAGAAACTGCATTCATTGAGAGCACGATACAGCAAGTGCATCTAATTTATTTTTCAAACCATGTTATGTATTGATAAGGGGTATTTCTGTCATCCCAAACAACATCCAAACTAACTCCGAACAGTGCTGTATATCCCTTTTTAATAGAATATGTCAGAATCTAACACAGATATCACAAAAAACACTGGATAAAAAGCTTTAGAATGCCCCTTTAATCATCACAATATTTTGCATAATCCATATTGAGTTATTGGTAAAAAATAATTTCCTTCTTGTTATAAAGTTACTGTATGCGGAAGAAAAATACAAATACCTTTTCTTGGGCAAAGTCACACTTGAAGGAACTGAACTTTGGCAATAAGCAGCTCTCCAAAGCTTTCATCCAATAATTATGTTATTGGTGAAAACAAAAACAAATAATTTAAGTGGAAAAAGTAGCAACAGCAGTATTTTAGAGACTCATTTCACACTACAGTTATTAACCAAAGTGCCTTAGTGCCTTTATTGGAAAGAGAGCCATTGGCTCAGGGTCACTGCCTTAGTTTAGTTTATACCTTTCACCCAGGGGAAAAATATTACATAATCCTTTCTCTATCCTCTTTCTCTATCCTCACATTGGACAGGCCTGGGCCTCTCCAGATGTCTTTGTCTGAATTTGTTTCGCTCATGTACGTGCCAGTGTTCTTGTTTGGGTATGCGTGCATGCTTGTACATCCACTGAGGCTACATAAGGTTCCCTAAGATGGTGTCAGGAACACAGAGAGAGGACTGATGTCAGGGATTTAATAACATAATCCCCACAACTTCATCATAACAGCATGGGAGATGTCTTTGGAGTCTCATTTAAAAACAACAGAACAATAAAGCCACACTATTTGTTTCCCCCTCACTTTCTTCTGCTAATTAATTTCCCCCTGCTGTCGCCGTGCCTTCATTTGTATGGCGTTGCCATCTCTGCCCGGAAGAAATATTTACAATGCAAAGAAATAACTCTTGCTTTGCTTTGTCTGGTTCGTTTGTAAGCGCTTTTGCTCCAATCTATAATAACATGATTTTGCACACAAGGCTTACATAGATTTTTGCAGAGTCCTGGCATTGATTGGAGATGCAATTTGCCAACCTCTGAAATCCTTCAGGCCAATTTCCATATACTCCTTGCTCGAATAACAAACAATGCAAACAATGAGTGGGGAGTGGAATTTGTAACAGTTCTGTGCAGGAGTGAACAGTTTGTAGACAGAAGTGGAGTCTACTGCATTAACGCAACAAAGCTGCTGTAGTAAGCCCTTATGTGGCCTATAGTTTTATGGCTGTACAGCTGCATTGACATACTGTACATGTTATCGTTATTCGTCTGCAATGACTTTTAAATCAATTAATACAGAGTTTGGAATGCTATGATTAAAATTGAAAGTAAACCCTATTAAACATTGTCGAGCTTGAATGAATTATGCAGACAAACAGAGCCTTATCGCGTAAGTCATTATACAGCCTGAATGCCTGCAACCTTTTGATGGCAAGTGTTTGTATTATATAAAATCACAAAGCAGGCATACATTCACGGGGTGGCATTTTCCTTCCCAAGAGTCATTCATTTGACACTGTCATGCATTTCATTCTTCTCACATGTCTGGGCCTCGCTCTCGTGCCAGGCAAAATGAACATAGAGAACATTCTTAGCCAACAGCTGTTGACCCTCCATCTGACCTGGGAGACTTGTGGGAACCTCTGGCACTTGGCCGAGTCAGCACACACTCACACACACAAACACGCATCTACGGTTTGGACTTTTTTTCTGTGTGGGGAGGGATATCAGCCTGACTGAACGTTATTGAGACCCAGAGGACTACATGCACACACACACACACACACACACACACACACACACACACACACACAGAGGTAGCTAGCGGAGTAGGACGCAACCTTGAAAAAGCTCTGTTCCCCAGGGAGTTTCCCTGAATGGCCTGTTTGCAAGAGCAGAACAATTGCTCGTTCACTCCATCTTTTCATCCCTCCCTCCCTCCATCCTTCCTATCTATCCAGGGAAAAGAAAAATTGAAACCTTGATTCATGAGCCATGAGTTCAGTGGACAGATGTTTTCCTGGGACACTTCACTGGGACACTGGGACATATATTATGTAATAATAAAATCGGGAAGTAAGGAAGCCAAGGAGGAACAAATTGTACTGCTGAGATTAATCTCTGCATATCATTTTAAAATAGATTTGAACTATTCCATAACCCAATATTGTTTTTGAACATGAACACAGTGAGATTTGCGGTGAAAAGAACGTATGATCCCTCATTGGTTTCCCATTCATGAACACTGCCAATGGACTGTTCACCAAACCCCTGGCTGCCACAACCCAATTTTTCAATCGTAGCTTAGCGAACGTAACTCGGCACAGCTGGCCTTTTGTTTTTGAAATTTTGGAATTTATTGACGTGTGGAAGTGGTGTGTGTGTGTGCATGGGGCTCTAGAAAGAGTGATACTCAGTATATACAGAGTTTGGAGGGTTGTGTCCAGGCACGTGCACACCAATCGGGACATCAAACGGAGCTTGAGCACCTGCCTTTTTATTCCCTTAAAAATCTAAATATCAGGTTGGGAGATGATTCTTTGTTGAGCCCTCCCTCTCTCTCTCTCTCTCTCTCTCTCTCTCACTCGCTGAGTCTCCTCAGCAGCAGAGCGCGCACACACACACACACAGACAGACAGACAGACACACACACACACACACACACACACACACACAGGCAGGCAGGCAGACAGACAGACAGACAGACAGCAGCAGCTTCCAGCTCGTATCCCAGACAGTTGTGTTTCTCTTGGCTTCTCTTGGCTTGTGTGGAGGTGAGTGGTGATGAAGTCTAAGCTACTATTGCCTCGAGTTACAGCTAATTAGCCAAAAGACAAAAAAAATATATAGTTAACTTGTCATGCCAACATGCATGAGCTGCTAGCTAATGTAATAAGTTAGCTAAGGTTAAGCCAAGGACAGACAGAGGGTAGTAGGTCTAAAACAAACATCTAAATGTGCATTTTGGAAGTAAAAGAAGACATGAAAGCAAAAAAGACCAAAATCGAAATAATTGACGACTACATTAAAGAGTGTCCTGCGTTAAACAATAAGTTTTCATCATTGTTTTTTTTTTCCTGTAAAATTAACAAAATAGCAGCAATAGCCTCAGTTTAGTGTAAAGATTTTTGTTGATTTTGAGTGTTATTTATTCCAATAACATCAACAAAATTCAAATTTGGTGCAGTCAGTTATTTTAAATATATACTTGAAACTAGTAGCATAGAAAACATGAATATTGTGGCAGATTTCTTTTGCTGTTGCTCTTGTGATAAACCTGGAGAATAATAAAGACCATGGTCTCTGTGTGACATGTTTATCCCCCCCCCCCCCAATGTCTGTGCACATCCTTGTTTGTGTGTGCTAAAAACATTTAAAAAGTCAGCTGGATACAACATTTTCAATCACTTAGAGAGTTCTAACAAAGGCTTGTGCTAGGCAACTACCGCTGGTAAAATCTGCAAGCAACAGTTAAACTACACATGCGCTGCACACGTAGCTTGACAGGCATACTGTGGCAACAGTAACCAAGGGGAGCTAAACTTAGTATTGTCAATTGTGGTGTGCAAGTGTTTTCCCCTGTACTACCCAAACACCAGATTTTGATTGGTTCATAATCACACAGGTGTTTTTCTTTTTTACAAGCTCTACTACATGACTGCAAAATACACTGACTGTTTGGGCCTACATGACGACGAAACCCGGCAAAGAGAAAAACTGTGAGGCAGATCTGTGGTGCCGCCACCAGCATCGATATATTCACCCCATTCACATCGCTAAGCACCTTTGTAAAAGGGTTCATCTCAAAAAGTCATGTAAGGTTATCTCCACCAAGGTACGATCCCGGCCATAATGAGACTCAAGCACTGAGCAGAATATTAAGGGGTGGAATGCAAAGCTGGGCCCTCGGTTGGCAGCAAATCAGCTCTTATTCCCACATTTGCCATGTTAAGTGATGTCTTGCTGAAGAGGCTTGTTTGACAATCCTCATGTCACGGGGGGGAAGACATTTAAGGGAGATAATATAGCTGCTGATATGAGATCTGATCAGTCAAATGCAACATAATATATCATATCTACTGTAAGCCTTTAAAGCACTTATTCTAGATTTGCCTCTGCTAGCTTTTGCATGATTCTCCTGTTTCACCTTTTCTCTACTGTCATGTTGATTTAGAACACATTCATGCTTCAGCTGTGTTGGATCACAGCAGAATGAATAAGCCCTCACTCAGGGAGCTGTGATATGTTCTTCTCTCTCTCTCTCTCTCTCTCTCTCTCTCTCTCTCTCTCTCTCTCTCTCTCTCTCTCTCTCTCTCTCTCTGTTGCTGGCTAGGTTCTGTCCTTGGCTCAACCTGCCCCCAAAATGAGTATACATTTGCATGCATTAGGGCTCTCCCGTGGCTTGCCTTCTACCCGCTGAGCCGTCGAGTCTGATTAATGATCCGAGTGTGCCACTTCTCACAGCAGCCGACCAGACCGCCTGCCTGCTCTCACATCAAACATCTAAATGCGGGCAAAAATGTAGAACTTCATTTGCTATGAAAAAAAACAACAGATTTTTACCTAAACACACAAATATACAATATCTAACAGCATGAATGCACTTTTGAATGCTCACATGCATGCACATATAAGCATAAATATGTATGCCATGCAGGTACATACCATACATCTCACAACTTGCATAGTTCAATGCTGTGCTTTTTAGTAGTTATAAGAGAGAGTAATGAATCTTAATGTAACACTTCCTGTATGAATGAACACACACTCACCTGCACAAAGGGCTGTCTCAGGCCATTACGTTTTGAATATGATCACATAACTTTTCAATGATTCCTTGAGATCAGACCTTCATGGCAAGGGGCAGCACAGTCTCAAATGCACTGCAGCAGGGGAACAGCGCTGGCCACATTGTTGTACACTTGACAGAAGCCTGTAGCCTACATGTCATTTTGTAAAAACACATTGAGCATTAAATCTCTTTGATTCAGGATGCTTGGCATTGAGAGTGGATGCAGCTGGAGAGTGAGGGGCTGGCGACTGTCCAACAGTGCATTGGACCAGTGTGCCATGACACAGCGTAACTGAGAAGAATGACATTTAAAGGAACTTTTTAGCCATATTTAGTGCACTTTATAAATTAGCAGCCTGTATTTATTAAATAGTACATACTGTAGATCCCTTTTTTTCACAATTCTTGCATGAATATTACCATATGATATGAAAGAACATAGCCTATACGGTCTAGTCTGTAATACATGTAGATCCAGATTGTGCATTTGAAATTTTGAAAACCATATCTTATGATGATAACTACTAATCCAATGTTAAATGTACATTAGCTGTATGGTGTCGAAGCTAGGAGGGCATTACTACATTGTGAGCAAAACAACATGGGGAGTGTGGACCATGTCTTTGTCTTTGTGCATGTGTGTTTGCCTTACGTCTGTAGCTGCGTGGGTGAATCCTGAGAAATTGACCAACTATGGCGGTCATTTGGTACAGCCGCATGCGCTTCTGTGTTTATTAGCCGTTTGACATTTATTCCAAGGCAGAGGAGAGGAGGATTAAAGGGAAGAGGGAGAGTGAGAGAGGGAGGGTGATGGGAAGGACTTCTGGGGAGGAAGGTTGGGG
Source organism: Gymnocephalus cernua (assembly GCA_023631565.1). Taxonomy (NCBI): domain Eukaryota; kingdom Metazoa; phylum Chordata; class Actinopteri; order Perciformes; family Percidae; genus Gymnocephalus; species Gymnocephalus cernua. Next base: position 14,365,915 of record CM042447.1, on the reverse strand, counting down.
GTAGCCGTGGAAACCCTCCATGCGTGAGCTGCCATTGGCGGAGCGCTCGTCGTATTCCTGCTCAGGATTGCACCGTCTGGTGCATGGAAGACACCTCTCGCGCTCTCTTCCTCCTTTCTCTCCTTCTCTCTTTTTCTCTTTTTTCTTGCTCTCTGAGTCAAGCTGTCTCCCGCAAGCGATGCCCGTTTTCAAAATGAGGGCAGAGAGAACAAGAGAGGGAGAAACACAGATTTGAGAACAGAAGTCATATAAATCATTTTTTTAACTCTCACACATGCCAGTCTGTGGCTGTGTTTGTGGAGGTGAATGAGTGTCTTGTTTAGTGTCACTACCACTGTGGTCACATCTCATTTCCCCTGTGTTTACATACATATACAGTGCACTCAGCCTGTCAGGCTTGTGATCTCTCTCCCCCATCTCCAGTGTCACAAATACTGCCTGGTGAGCTTGGACCGAATTTAACCCTTTGTAATAGCAGTAAAGGTCTGTGATAATTTAGGTGTGTGTGTGTGTGTGTGTGTGTGTGTGTGTGTGTGTGTGTGTGTGTGTGTGCGTGCGTGTGCGTGTGCGTGTGCGTGTGCGTGTGTGTTGGGCATGCAACACATATGCCAGTGCCTTCTGTGTATGTGTCAATGTTTATGTGGATAAATATGTCTGTCATTAGAACAAAACAGCTTTCTGTTTTATCATTACCTCCTCCATTTGCATTGGTGAAGGAAAAAATATAAACGTATTTCAGTCCCCAGAGCTGAAAATAATGTTGAAATAAAAGGAATTCAGCCGACTAAAATTGTCACTTAAGCCTGATGCACACTAGGATTTTTTAAATCTTAACTGATTTTTAAAAAAAAAGTGGGAGACCACAGACGCAACGACACATTTAACCATTTTTTTTATTATTTCTTTTGTGAGAATGCACACACCAGACAATTCAGTCAAGCTCACTTGGCCTTCTCCTAAACCAGGGGTCTTCAACGTTTTTTAAGCCAAGGACCCCTTTCCTGAGAGAGATGGATCAGGTTGCCCCCTACTATAGATGTGTAAAATGAAGTTGCATATTAAACTGGGCCTACAATAACGTGTGGGTGGCCTATATAAGCCTTCGTATACACCTTTTTAGTACATAGAATACTAAGCTTATAAAATATTAATTTTATAAATCATGTTTTAATGTTAAACATACATATGGCACAGTGAATCTTTAGGATTAAATATCTGTGGATGGCTACCTTAGAGACTAGCCTATCATCAATGTTTTTTTTTCCACAAATAGGCCAATTTATATTTGCTAATGATATGTTGGATTCATGTTGACATTTACATTTTTGACAAAACATTATGCAAATTAATATACATATACATAATTTGGCAGCCCCCCTGCAGTAACACTTAGGTCCCTCTAGGGGTTCCGGACCCCCTGTTGAAGATCTCTGTCCTAAACGATTTCATTGCGCCGATTCATGGGAGTTGGGATCTCACAGAAACTCATGTCATCAAACATGACTTCAGAAGAAAACAAACATGGAGGCTGGACTGTAATCGTCAGATAGTTGCTCTTGTGTGTGCTACATTTTGCACCGAAAAACAAAAAAAAGCTGCCCGGCTCGGGAGACAAAAGTTCTATTTGCGCTGTTGGCAGCCATGTTTCTGCTCTACATAAGTAAGTAGGCAACATCTGGTTGGTGACACTTTCCGGTCAGCTCGCTCTCATTGGCTATTGGTTTCTGCTCATTATCTATTGCTGTTCCTTTCCTTTTGCTTCTTTCTGTCAAGCCCTTAAACTACAGGATCATTTGGGTAGATAATCTGTTCAGAACAGCCTTGAATGGGGAACACCCTCGCGGTTGTCACGAGCGGCGAATCGGACCCACAATCTGTCCAATTATCCTCTAGTGTGGGGCCAGCATTAGCTAAAATTGGTGACTGTAGAGCGTTGTCATGGAAATAGGCATAGGTACAGTGCATGAGACTAAAATTGATCTGTTACCATGGCAAAGGCTTCATTTAGTCGAGCATTCCAGTCGCGGTTGTTTTAATCATGAAGGGCTCTGAAAATGCATGCCTCATAGGGCTTTTCACACATAAAACACACTCGTTCCCAGCGATCAAGCATCTGCTACAGAATAATCATTATGATCCCGCACGCAGGATCCTTTCTGTCCGTTCTAGTTCTATGATATGAACCTGCTAATCTTTGCTATCCTTCTTATTTTGCATCAAAGGCGTATTTGATCAAAGGATAATTGGAATGGCACATCATACAAGACCTTACACTTTTATCATTATCTACTCATCAGAAAGGGCTGAAAAAAAGAAAAATGAAAGGGAACCTGAGGTCATTGTTGATTCTGATGCAAGGCTTTGAGGCTCAACCTGCCAATCATCAAAGGGACCTGAGGAGAAGTCAAAAGTCATTGCCACCTTCACATTCCTTCATCGCTATTCTGTATGTATCAGCTGCATTTTAATATGCTACAAATGTTATGTTATTCCTTCAGCAAAGGGAATGCGAAGATGTTTCTATGCATCTTTTCTTCTATTCCACGAATGGAACACTTGATGGTGAGGAAGAAGGACAAGACCTATGTTAATTGAAGCCAAAATGTGTGTAATGTGGGGTGTGTGGTTTTTGCAGTGTGTGTGTGTGTGTGTGTGTGGTGTGTGTGTGTGTGTGTGTGTGTGTGTGTGTGTGTGTGTGTGTGTGTGTGTGTGTGTGTGTGTGTGTGTGCGTGTGCACAGAAAGCAACAAAGCCTGCAGGAATAAATAAATAGAGACTGGAGGAAAGAAAAGCAGGGAAGTGTGCGAAATCCAAGCATCTCTATTTCTATCGATTCAATGCAAAGACAGTCGCCATGGCAACACAGCAGTCCCAGTGTAAGCGGCTTTTTCTCTCCGCCCCCTCTTGCTCTGCTGGCCGACAAGTTATACAGGCACCCGCCGACGCTGGGCGATTATATATTTTCTCTGATCGAGTGTTTACAGGCGGGCTGCATAGCTATCCATTCATTCCCATAAGTTCATCATTATTATTCATTCAGATGCAGCTTCTCCTATACTCAGAAAGGGTGTCTGTCTTTTTGCTAAACCACATGCCAGGAAGAAGAGTTCACACAGGGATACAAGGAAGTATATTCGGGGCTCAGTTGTGTGTCTGTGTGTTTTTATTGTTTGTGTGTGTGTGTGTGTGTGTGTGTGTGTGTGTGTGTGTGTGTGTGTGTGTGTGTGTGTGTGTGTGTGTGTGTGTGTGTGTGTGTGTGTGTGTGTGTGTGTGTGTGTGTGTGTGTGTGAGACAGAGACAGAGAGAGATAGAAAGAGAGAGAGAGAGTGGAGAGGCAGTTATTCACATAAGCTGACAGCAGCAGTCTGAGGTGCTGTTTCCTCTCGCCTGTCACTCAAACTAAAATCAATTGGTGTAAAAAGCAGTGAGGGAAACTGGACTAAGGCAGGCTGCTCTCTCTCTCTCTCTCTCTCTCTCTCTCTCTCTCTCTCTCTCTCTCTCTCTCTCTCTCTCTCTCTCTCTCTTACAAACACACACCATATCCATTCCAACTCTCCTTTCTCCTCTTTTACTGTATGGTCACACACATACTCCCACTTACAGTATAACACACATACACACACACCCATCCTCTCACATTTCACTAGCCTCGTAGCTGGTGAACCATAACAGGCCTGTCTCTGCTTACTCTCTCCTTGTTAGCAGAGAGAGAGAGATAAAGAGAGAGAGAGAGAGAGAGAGAGAGAGAGAGAGAGGGAGAAGTGCAAAAGAGAACTACTATATTTTTGAGAGAGGGGGACATGGAAGAAAGTCTGTACATGTGCATGCGAGTTCATGCACCTCAAGGAGAAAGATAATGGCTGCTTCCCGGTAGACATCATTTCAGCTCAGTGAAGAAAGACTTGATATACTTTAAGGGAAATCCATGATAAAAACTAAAAAAAATCTCACATAAACCACAGTTATTTCCTTTTTTAAACTAAATATTAATGCATTCTATGTCCTTCTTTTTTATATCTGACTCTACGTCCCTGCTCACAACAAAGTAAGTAAGTAAGTAAGTACATTTTATTTACACAGCGCCTTTCACAGACAAGGTCACAAAGTGTTTTACAATATGCATAGACAATAAAAACATGGTAAAACATGGTAAAAATAGTCAATAGAATAAAATACAATTCCAACAGATACAATTATCAATAAATAAAAGACATAGCCTACCCAAAAGCTAGCCTGAACAAGTGAGCCTTCACTTGTCCCTTAAAACAGTCCACATTCTCAGCAAATCTAATGCTGGTTGGTAGAGCGTTCCTGAGTCTGGGTGCCATAGCCTCAAATGCCCTATCCCCACTTCTCTTCAGACGGGTGCGTGGCACGGATAGCAAATTTAGATTGACAGACCTGAGAGACCGTGAGGGGGTGTGTAAGTGAATTATGTTGGCAAGATAAGTTATAGTAAGAATTTTTAATTGGATCTTGTAGGTTACAGGAAGCCAGTGAAGGGAGTAGAGTAGAGGGGTGATATAGGTGTGCCTGTTTGATTTGGTAAGAAGCCTAGCAGCAGCGTTTTGAATAGATTGTAGGCGGTGAAGAACAGATTTATCGAGTGACACAGGTCAGACATTGCTCTTGGAACATGTGTTACTATGGTAACTATAGGGTAGGCTATAGTAAACCCTCCTGCCTCCTCTAAACAGATATTGGCGAAAACCTTTCTGCCATTATGTTTGCTGATCACAGTTGCAGATATGCCAGATCAAGATTGTGAAAGTTGAAAAATTTCGTGAAGTGACCAAAGAAATTATCCACATGGTTTACCATGTAAAATCTCCCAAGTTACTACAACTAGAAATTAATGGCAACTAGCACTGGTATTTACTGCACCTGTAACGCCAAGTAGCAGTGCTTCGGCTGGCTACTTCCACCCAATATAGTCCCAAATCAATATATGCCTAGGAAATCCTCTAGTCTTATTTTGCGTTGCCATTTGTACTTGTTGTGAATACGCAGGCCACAAGAAGTAATTAGGTTGTTTTGATGTTGTTGTTGGCTCACTTTTACTCGCGACATGCTAACGGCAACAAAGGATTCCATTCACTACGCTAAGCTAAGCTAACGACGGCTCCGCCGGATTGAGACAATGCATGCCCACCTATCTACATCTAGAGGAGACTGTGATAAGCCCTATTTCAGCAAACGGTGGCGTATTCCTTTAACATGCTGACATTTAGCAGGTAAGGTTTACTGTGTTTACCATTTTAGTTTAGCGTTTAAACATGCTAACATTCGCAAATTACCAAAGAGTCCAAGCAAGGCTGTTGGGAATGTCAGTAGTTCACATGTATTTGGTCAAAAACCAAATAATTGGATAAAGTGACATTTGACCTAATTGTGCCACTAGATGAAAAGTCAGGGAACTACCAAAGTCAGTCGGATTCATCCTCTGGGGACCAGGTCTGTACAAAATGCCATGGCAATCCATCCAGTGGTGGTGGAGATATATCAGTTTCCTATCTATCTATTTTAAATATAGGAAAATGTTTATTGTGTCCAACACTTTCATATAGGGTGTAATAAATATTTTACGTATAGGATGCGATGACATCACTTTGTGAAAGGACTCATTCTCAGATGAGCTTAAAAAATGAACAGGATGATGAGGTTACAAGAGTTTGTCTTGTCGTGGATTGGAGTATTTTCAGAAAGTATGGCTTTTATCTCAAGTGCCTGTGTGCGCTTGTACACTAAATAATTTTCACAAAGATGAAACACAGACTTTCACAACATCCAATGAACTGCGATGAACTCCAGTAGCAGCAGAGAAATTGCTTTTTGTGCTATAATTTGGAGAAAAACTGCAACTTTATTATCTATTGGTCTGTTGTAAAGGACACCATATTATTTTTATGTGCTGTGAAAGTATGGCACAATCTCTCTCTCACACACTCAATCGCACACTCACTGATGAGGTAACATATCACTATATAGAAAATGTCCTTTCCTATCGCCTTGTTAACTCTGGAAACATGGTTAGCAGCTCTCATGTTGTACTCTCAGTATGTGGCAGCGTGCATAAACCACAGCGGAGTGTGTGCTGTGTGAGTGATCTCCCATTGGGAGACCTGTAGAGAGAGCATTAATCAGACTCAGGGGACACGGGGCTAAGACAGGGCCTTCTACAAGGTGTGTGTGTGTGTGTGTGTGTGTGTGTGTGTGTGTGTGTGTGTGTGTGTGTGTGTGTGTGTGTGTGTGTGTGTGTGTGTGTGTGTGTGTGTGTGTGTGTGTGTGATCCGAGGTAGGGGGCAGAGGATGAATGCTTTTGACAAACATCTAATGATCAGGGTAAAGAAAAGCGTCAGGATGGGAGTGTGTCAATTGGATACCAAGACTGGTCTGATTGATATCACCAAAGTCAGTTGGCTTCATCCAATGAGGACCGTGAATGTCTGTACAGAATGTCAATACAATCCGTCCAATAATTGTTAAGAAATTTCAGTCTGAGGTTAAATAAATGTCATAATTTAGTTTACTACAGTACTTTTCTGTATAAGAAACAAGGATTTCTTACTGTGTTTATAGAACCCAGTACTTAAGAGATTTGAGTCACCATTACCCAACATCGCCATTCTTCCTGATAGGTGTATAGTGAAGGTGAGAGCTTATGTGCACAATGTTCAATGTGTGTGTGTGTGTGTGTGTGTGTGTGTGTGTGTGTGTGTGTGTGTGTGTGTGTGTGTGTGTGTGTGTGTGTGTGTGTGTATGGATAGATATAAAATGTACCACAAGATGGATTCCATGTCCGTGCAGCGCTAACACAAGGTTATTAGACAGCAACTTGCACTGAGGACACTTTAACACTGGGTAACACTGTACATGTGATTTAAGTCACACACTCACATGCACCAAACATATTGTCATACAAATACACACACACATACTGTACAGTATTACGCTGGGGATTTACGATAGTGGAGCTGTAAAAATCGAGCGGATTCAGGGTCGCCTCATACTCAGAGGCAATGTACACATTTCATCCCTTCATCTGTCTTATCCTCCTTTCTCAACATCCTTTAGAATCCCCCTTTTCTGACATCCACCTGCTCTAACACCCCACATCTCCCATGTTTCCCCCCTGATTATGTTCTTTCCTATTCTTTACCTCATGTTTCCACATGGATTGCAGCTCCTCATAAATTATGTCTTTAGTTTACATCCCTTTGTCGCAATCCTCTATCCCCTGCGCTCTCAATCCTTCTCCTTAACCCCTGGTAGTCTGTTCCATCTGTGTCTTACAGTTTTTTACAATCACTTTGCTACTAATTTCAGAACCTTGACGTCATTTTTCAAAACTCTAGACACAAAACTCAAAACGATCATCACTTGTAACACAGACTGTCCAATGTTCAAAACATTGTATTGTGCATTCATATCTTTAAATAAATCTTGCACTTGCACAATCATTGGTTCAAAAAACAAATTGATAGTGAAATACTATTGAAACGTTCCTTTAGATCACCCACACACAAGCTACCCATAGATTCACTGACTCATCGTTCGTACAATCATTAAATATTGTAGTACAAAATAGGTGATACATGTTTCATTATGGTACTAGATGTAAATACATCCCTGTAAAAGTACTGCAGTAGTAGAGAGAATACTACAGACACAGTGGAATCATTGAACAAAACCTGAAATGTATTGATGAAAAACAATACAGTACGATCACAACATAGGTTTATTAGAATCAAAGTAAAATAATTAGCTACAAAATAGAAAAGAAAAGACAGTACTGTAAAACATCAAATGCAGTGTTCCTCAACTTGCTTGTACTGTAAAAAGCAAAACAAAGAAGTGATTACTGTACTTCTACATATTCATCAACTCTGTCTTGTGGATTTGGCTGCAGGTTCTCATCTACATTGCAATTAGCCAAACATCCCCGAAGGAAAAAATCTTCGGGCATGGCAAACAATGTGGTATATATGTATATGTATATATACAGTATATATATATATATAAATATCTCAATCATCAGTAACGAGTTCGCAGAATTGGACAAGCAATTCCAAGGGCCTGCATGCATACAGTGCAATACTGTCAATACTGTAAATAGTCTCTAAGGTGGTACATGGGACCATAGAAACAGTGTCTGATAAACAGTAGTACATTACAGTAAAGAATGATGATGAAATATTACATCCATAGATAATGTAGTCTGATTGGTTCATGCTCGACACTAAGTGGTGACAATGAATCTCGTTATCTTGAAACTTTCATGATCTAAACATGGAATGTTGTTTGTCTGTTTCCATGCAACTATGCATTAAGAATAATGCAACAGTTACTTATCATTTTGAGTAGTTGTATTGATTGATAGTTAGATCATTGTAATGAAATGAATAAACAATCATCTGGAATGTAATGTGTGAATTGCTTTTTGAAATAATAGTACTTTGATGTTAAGTTGTGTCATATTGAACAGGTAATCTTTGTTAAATGAACAAATGATCTTTGGTTTATGTGTATTGTATCCAAGCAATCGAAAAAAGTGTTAGAGTTTTGAAAAATGTGTATTTTGATCATTGGTTGTGAGTTTTGTGTCTAGAGTTTTGAAAAATGACGTCAAGGTTCTGAAATTAGTGCCAAAGTGACTGTAAAAAACTGTACTCTCATCCCTTGTACATCGTTAACTGCACACATGTGTGTATGGTGTGTGTGTGTGTGTGTGTGTGTGTGTGTGTGTGTGTGTGTGTGTGTGTGTGTGTGTGTGTGTGTGTGTGTGTGTGTGTGTGTGTGTGTGTGTGTGTGTGTATTTGTGTGTGTTTACAGTAGCTATAGAAGTATTGCGTGTCAAGTCAAGAGAATTACTGCTGGGCGAATCAGTGGGAGAAAAGGAAGGTTGAAGAAAGAAATGGTGTAGTTGAGGAGAGAGGGAGGCTTGGGTAGGTGAAGTAGGGACAGAAAAAAAATTAGAGGAAATGGCTGGCAGCAGGAGCATAAAAAAAAAGACTGGTGGTACGAGAGCAAATGGGAGTGGACAAAATATTCCCTTCAATATAAGGAAGTTAAACGTTTTAGTATTAATTGCACCACTGCAACACTTGTTGCTAAAAGTGATAGTTAAATTCACAATTTACTATAATGCCTTACACTGGGGAAAAAAATGTATGTCAATAGCATGATATGATTCAGTCCTACAAAAATAGCCTGCATGTGATGATCCTTGCAGAGTGGAATGCAAGGGTGAAATTAGGTAGCAACAGCAGCAACAGATGGGGAAAAAAACACAAGTTGAAATGAGGAAAAAGACGAATCAAAAGAGAAAGAAGGCTCTTTTTCATTGTGTGGCCTTTTCCTCAAAAAGAGAGGCAGATAGAGTGAGAGAGGGAGAAGGCTCCGTGATGAAAACCCATACGTGTGAGCCTTGCTGCCAACAATATGTTGGTTCTCAGCATGGTGCACTCTTTGTGTAATCCTAACTGCCCACACACGGCCATATAATACAGTACACAAGCACACATAGAATAAACACACATACTCACACGCATTCTGCAGCATTTCACACACCCATACAACCCGACGCCCATGCATGCAAAAGGCATCGTTACGGGCGCAGACACACATGTGAAGTGAGGCTTTGCACACACGTACACCAACGGTTGCACAGAAAAACACACTCAATACGGTACACAGGCACGAAACATGACACAGTTTACCTTGGCTTCAGACTCACTGAATGAATCACTCTGAAATCTGTCCCTTCTTTCCAAAACTCTCAGCCTCAAAATCACAATCTGCAGGCAACAAAATCAGTGGACGGTGTTGCCTTCTGTCTTTGACGAGTCATACAGAGGATAGAGGGTATTATACAACAAACGTCACGAAAATCTCCTTTTTCCAAAAATGACAAATGCATTGTTTAGTTTCATTTTTTGTGAATATGAACCACGGTGTCAGTGGCTTTTTTATCAGCTACACAACAGAAATGTGTGTCTTGGGCACAATGTATGCTTTCAAATATTCTCAAGAGGAACGTATAAGTGAATGTCAATAGCTTTGCAGGCCCTTCCCCATGCAATTCCCATTTTACTACTTACTCTTAAGGGAAGCCTGAGGGCCTTCGAAATGAACAGACAGCGTAAGCTGTGTCTAAGTGATTTAACCCTTTTGTAAGACCAGCATCACAGACGAATGAGGAATGAGGAAGGATCCAGAGAGGGAGAGATAGAGAAGGAGAGTGAAAGTGAGTTATATGGTTCTGAGTTATATGGTTCTCTGACATTTAGGTCAGGCCAACGCTCTAAATGGCATGCAGACAGATTTACAGAGGGCTTTCAGAGAGGCCGACTGCTTGTCTTCTGACTGTCACACACTGGTCATCGCTAAAGCTTTATTTAACCCTTTGTTACCTTTACTTACAGTTACATGTCAGTGTAAAGATGTCCCTTTTCCTTCATTTATCTGAACGGACTCCTGAATAGCACTTTTCTGAATCTATATGTTAGTTAAGCTCTGTATTCATTTGCATTACAGCTTTTTAATAAAGTGATATTGTTGCTCAGACATTACAAGGTCACTTTTCCATTGGGTCCATTGTTCCGACACAACACAATCTCTTGGTATGTGCTGGTTTTGCATTGACGTCGCTCTGATAAGGTTCAGATACTTCAGTTGCACAGTTGCTTTTAAATTTTCACTCAGTCTAAAGTTTCTGTTCTTAAACTTAGGTGCTGGCAAACGTGGAGCAGCGAGCCTAAGCCTAGCTAAACAGACAGTCACTAGACTGAGATACGTGAACTCAGTGTAGCTGTGGGGACATACAGTAGCTTAAGGGTTGTTTTTGCAGTTGGGTCAGTTAAAAAGGGACACCGATTTGCTTAATATTTTATAAGCTGTAACGGAGTGCAGTGAACTTTTAAAAGAGATATATCTGTCCTCAAGTTTTTGCTTATTGGAGTAAGCTTCTACCTCAGTTCACCAGACACTACATTAGCGTTAAGTCATCAGTCAAAATGCTGGTGAAAACAGGCCTTTTTTTTGGAAATGCATCGCTATAGAAACCGCTTTGGCATAATTTACTTTCTGCCAGCTGTAAAACACTGCAAGTGGAAAGTCATTTATAATGTTTCAGTTTAAAACTGTGGTCTGCTGTGGAAGCTGGGACGGGACTAACCGAAGAGCATAAAGTAGATCAGAGAGTGCTTTGTGTGTGCCTGAACATTTCTCTTAACTCAGGATAGCCTATTTAAACAATGTTGACATACAAATAATGATGCCATCTATGTTAGTCCCGTATCCATTACATTAGTCTCATCTTTTCAACATCAAGATGTAATAGTGATGAGATAATTCAGTGAAACTATTTCTAATTTGTTTCTTTGGTAGATGCAATGCAACATATTAACTAAACAATCATTAAAACGAGATACAAGCAGAGGCTAAAACTATAAGGACTATATGCGTAAAACCTAGCAGAATTACTAGGAGTTAAATGACACAGAAAGACATCTTTATGGTATTCAAAAACATGTAGGCGCTGGTGGAATACGGAGCGGAAGCCCAAGGGAAGAGATGGTCATTACCCGTGTGACATACAGGATTAAATCAAACACTCCATAGAAAAGGCAAGCACCATACTGGACTATGCACATACTATATACACAGGAAACTGTCAAACATGTACTGATAGATTGGTTCCATGAAGAAAGAAGAAAATTAATTTCAGGACTAATTGATTAAAAAAAAAAAAAACACAATATTAAATTGGGGAATCTGTTTGGAAAGACATTATGGAGAGTACGTAATCGTCTAATTCATTAGATTAATTCATTAAGAGTGACAGGAATAATAAAGAAATTTAGCTGTTGCTGTTATTTGTTTTGTTTTTTGTTATTTCCTGCCAATCCACTGCTCCACACTCCAGTCCAGTGGGTTGGCGGTATTGCACCTATTAACTGGATGCCAACCACCATTTAAACTCAAAGAAGAAGATGGTTTGTAGCTTCAGTGTTGCTAGGCTCATGAGTTTCTGCCCTGTCTGTTTACAGTGTGTCAACTCGAGTTAGCTAGCCCCCAAAGCTCATACTATGGCTTTTTCTGGCATGAGGGAAATAAGTTGGAATTGTCTTGTGACTTTTTTACCATTTAACATTTGTCAAGTGCGAATGTTAACTGACAGAGAAAATCTTTCTGTTGGGCCCAAAGTGCCCACATCCAAGAGCTTGACAGGACAGCTGCACCGCTTAAAGGTAGGATTTATACTTTATTGGAAGTACTTTCAAACCATACGTTCAACTTTTTCAAGAGAAAAGGCTTCAAGTGTGAAGACTAGCTTAACTGATTGGTTCCAGTCCAGACACAGGGCTAGCCTTATAACAAGCACCTGATTCCACTGATCAACACAAATGTTCTGCTTATTGAGAGGGTAAAATACAAAAATGATTCTTCTTCCTGATGACATGCTAAAACTAGTAACAGCTTTGCTTTCCCCACAACAACAGGTCAATGTCTGCTGTAAAAAAAATGGCCAACAATTGGTCATTTAAAGGTATTAGTCCATATTTCGTCTGAGAGACTAAAAATGGCAACATGAAGACTTCACAAACATCTTCTACTAGTCAGACATTAAACCCATTTAGCTGTGTTTGCATTAGTAAACTAGAGAGCATCATAGTTTAAAAAAAGGATAGGGCATTAATGTAAACCATACTAGAGGCTTCATACATTCATATGTGGTTGCTATGGACCATTTGTTATGTGTCCTGAATAAAGAATATAGATAGATACATAGGCTTCCTATGTTGCCATCCAAGTAGGTAAATCACAATATTAACAATGTGTCTTTTGAATGTGGCTGGCTAAAATGTCAAAATGAAGTAAGATGCACTAACTTATTAATGCAGGTAAGAATAAAGAGGGAGTTTTGGAAGAATCTCTATTTGACGTATAGCTGAATAATCTGCGTGCTGTATGTATAGGATGGATGTTTGGCCCGCTGACTGTGTGCTTCAATATTGTTAGCTTTTGAGAAAAAGAAGTTAAAAAAGTGGTCTTTGAAAATATTAACAAACAACAGCTAGTGGCTGTGATGCTTGCAGAGAACAAAGAACTGCCTGGCACCGGGGGTTTTCTCCAAGGTTCAGAGAGGGCCACCGAAGGGAAATCTTCTCAGGAATGGCATGTCTCCTTGCATTAGTTAGAGTTGAAAACAGCTCACCATGATTCACACTTTACAGCAAAAAAAAAAGAAGTCCATCTTTACAAGCCACTTCACCTATGTGCTTTTTTCCAAGCAAAATGGGGTGAGATTATTTAGGCCAAAAGAAGAAAAAACATTTTTTTGTGCATAGTATTTGTCATCCCCTGCAGCTATCCAGAACCATGTGGAGAACATACTGTACAGAGCTCTCACTCTCACTCATCAGTCAGTTGTACCTATCTTTAATCTGATAACTAACACATAACATGTTAAGAAACAGCTTTAGCCTTATGGTACCACTCCACTGCTTTATTCTCAGATGAATCCTCCAGCAGTCAGTATACTGCAATTAGTGTTGAATGGGAGGTGACGGTGTCCCACGCACGCACGGCTTTCAAATGCCAAGTGACAACAGCAGAAAGCCTGGCTGTCTCAGTGATGCAAGAGCCAGCGGACATCTGGGAATGTTGAGTTGCTAAGGGTAGACCGAGAAGGAGGCAAGGGATAAGGGCAGGTATGTAGGTCTGGTGAGTGAGAGAGGCTAAGATGGCGCGGGGGGGTCTAGAGGAGATGAAGCTGGCAAGGTTGAGGGTGTGGAGCACAGGGTGCCGACAGGGAGGCAGCAAAGAAGGCAGAATGGAGAGATGGATGAATAAAAAGAGAGAGTGCGGACGATGCAGTCTGTCTGGTCTCCAATCTGTCAGCAGAGTGCCTCTGTTCCCCTCAGGCTGAACAACACGGCCCTGCCTCATTTTGCGCTCTTTTCCACTCACATCCCATGTCCTCATGCACCCTCTTGTCCCCGCCAGTGCACTTCACTGCACAGTCATTTTGCCAAAGGGCTAAAAAATTGATTGTTATGCGTTTGTTGCTTTCTAGGTCAGACTACTGCAAAACTATACATCTTTAAGTTTAGGATTTTGCAGATGGTGTCAAATGTTTGCTTATGGTGATCACACGATTCCTATATTATTTTAGTATCAACCAAATCCATCAGCCATGTTTTTTTAGTTGTTTTTTTTTCAGCATGTAGTGGATTCTTTGAAAAGTGGAGCTGCAGTGTCATCTGCTGGAAGAAATGTAGCATTGCACCAAAATAAATAAATAAATAAATAATAAAAAAATAAAAAAAAAAAAAAATATATATATATATATATATATATATATATATATATATATTCCACTGTAAGATGTTGGTGTATCCAAAGTGTGTAAAAGTGTAATGACAAGATGTATTTTCTTATTATCATGGGTTGCCTTAGCGGTGGTAGTAGTAGTGTTCTCTATATATGGAGCATAAAGACTTTTTTGAACTACCTTTAAATCCATCCTGTACCCTTTCTTCCTTGTTTTCTCTTTGCTGTGTAATAAAATTCCCAAAATTATCACAAGACAACTGTCGGAAGAAACAGTAAACACACTTTAATCTCTAGGAGCTTTGATGACTGATGTTGGACGACAGGCAGCTTGTGTAGAATACTGACACAGGAATGCACTCCTGAGAATATCTCTCACATGATAGGGCAATCCTTATTATAGTTTGCCTCTCTGTCCTCGCATACGCACGTACACAGAGATGTCATACCAACATACAATCTGTACACACACTGCATTACTGTGTAATGTGAGAATAAAGCATGACGCATGGACATATGATGATGGGCTCTCGTTTTAGTCAAGACTTCTATCACAAGGTTCAGGGTGTGATCCAGAGAGTCAATTAACATGCCACCTCAGGGACCTCCAGCGGCCTCATTTGAACCAGGGTGGAATATATTTTCCTTTTTCCTGCTAAGAAAATATATCAATTAAAAATGATTTAAATTGAATCAAGTTGTGGGTTTTAGCACCCATTTTTCCTAAAATGTATCTAAACATCTGTCCTTGTGGTGAGACACTTCAGATTTCTGAAAGCGAATGAATAACTTTCACTGAATGAAGTTAAGTTAATAAAGTTTCCTAACAGCGACTGAACACCTCACTGCCCTAGTGCAGCACTGATTCCTTCATAATCCTTCTGTTCATACATGCTGGCATGCAAATTTAGTCAATATAACCAGTAGCCTTGCACCTCAGGCTAACCTCAGCTCATCAAGATTATTTCCTTGATTCTCACTTTCTTTCTGTCACTGCTACTTTTTGTCTGCACACACTACATTAACTGTGCCAGGTTTGTACTGTGCCTCCTCAGAGCAGTGCCCTATCAAGTAGTAGCCTTCTGCTGTGCCAACACTGGCTTTTGGGCAGTTTGCTAAAGTTGCCAGCATGGGATTGGAGCCAGTTTACAAAAGGTCAACATATCCCAGACAGGATCAAGTGACTTCTGACTTTCGCACACAGTGTCACACAGGGAGACTTCTCTGCTTGTGGTGGATTATCAGATAATATGTAAAGTGATACAACAGACCTCATCAGCGTGGAATCATCTGTATCTGTATCATCTGTTGTTGTTCATTTGTTAGTTGTGCAGTGCATTATATTGTTTAATCCACTTCTGAATAGCCAAAATTGGCTAAAAAATATTTTTTTTCAGTACCATATAATCATGTTTTGTGTATTTTTATGCTTCTTTAGTGTTGGGCGTGGCTGCCATTTTGCCATATTTGCAGATTGCCATCCATCAAATGCTTGCTGGACTTTTCTCATCAGTACATAAAGATGGAAGCATATGTAAGTAAGTACACACAACTGACAGACACTTTACCTAAACACCCATGGACACATATGCATACACACAGAACTATTTCCACTCACTCCACGTTCTTGCAGATGTAGGAAAGTCTATTTCAAAAAGTATTTAGTTACTGACAAAATAAAAACCGTTTTTCTCCATTCCTCTAACTCATCAGTGAAATATAATTAACTTCAAATTCCTGGCTTCGCAATGAACAGGCACTTTATGTGCTACATTGTGGGTGTGTAGAGTTAGCAACACATCTGAATTATCATCAAGGTTAACATCAGTTATCATAATTGAAAGGCCTCATGTCCCTTAAAACATATTTTGATAATAACTATAAATTGCAATCATTTTCCATTGCATCACAAAAAAAAACGTATACAGTGTGTATATAATGCACTTCTTGTTGTGGACACTGGTTGCACTTGCTAATCATTTGGTCATTTGTGTGTTACCACATGGACAACATGCTATGTCAAAACGGAAGAGTTTCCCAAATGGCCTGTATCCATTTAGAAAGGCATGTGGTAAAAGCAGTAAATTGGACATCCAATGCCAAAAGCCTGAATTTGATCCTATTGAATTATTAGCCTTGTTATATAGTGCTTTTAGTATATGAACAACATAAGCAGGGATGAAATTGACAGTTTGCTATGTGAATTTCACTTAATTCTAACTCCTGTCTGCAGGCACTAAAATTGAAATGATAAATGACTCCTTAGAGGCAAAGATGGGAGTCTGGTTTTCACTTTAAAGGCAGACTGCTCAGGTTCAAAGAGTTGATTTATCTAATAATCAGCATGTAATTCTGCTGAAACATCCTAAGATTATAGCCTTCAAAGATCGCCATAATTCTGACCTTTTTTCCCTAATGCTGCAAGTTCCTCAAAATGACTAAATTACTTTTTTATAGCATTCTCCCAAATCCAAGAACAAAGAACTGCTGACTGTTCCTCAGGTCTACGAAGGGTGTCATCTCAAACTCAGTGACTTATCTTACTGAAAGAGTATCTGACGGTTAATACACAGTCTGTGAGCAATTGCCAACAAGGACTGTATGACCTTTTCCATTCACACTACAGTGCATGTGACTGTAGATGCATACTGACCAGAACATTCATTTGGTGACACTAGTCTCGCATTGCCAGACCTTCCTCCACAGCGCTGCACAGTAGGGTCTGGCTAGTCCACACAGCATTCTGGGAGAGAAACATGCTCTAGTTTATTGGCATTTCTTTAAAACAATCACAATCGTCTTGGGCGGTGCTAAGCGCCGGACGAAGCCGCTGCAAAATGGCCCGGGGAAGGAACTTGTTTTGGTGGAACATGTGTATGTTCAAAAGTTGTTTTAGTCGTGCGAGAGAAAACTCCAGATTGGACAGATAGTCTAGCTAGCTGTCTGGAGTTACCCTGCAGAGATCTGAGGAGCAGTTATCCATAGTCCTCATAAATCCACCGGAGTTTAAAATTCCAACACAAAGAAAGCGCAAGGAAACGGACATCGGCGAAAAGACATGCATCCGGCGGAATTTCCTGCCGCACCAGAGAAATCCCGGAAGTGGAACAGATCTAGTTACTTTCTCTGCATTCATCAATGAAGATTTTGATCTGAATTCAGTTATTTCAAGTATCATGAAATAAATGTACAAATTGTTTCCAAACTTTCCCTACTGGTATCACTTTTTTTTTTTTTTCATGAGCGAGGCAAAAATGTAATAACATTTAAAATATTGAATCTAAAAAAGTACAAAATTACATTTTTAACAAAAAATGTATACTGGAAAAGACGAAAAAAAAGTTAAAAGTTGTTTTTCTTTTATTGAAGAAACGCAAGGAAAGAGAAATGTTTCAAATCTCCAATGCCCCACTGTTACAGACATCCTTTGTCTACAAGCATCAAACACATACACACTTTGTTCACATTTGGTGCATCATAAAGTGGTATTGGGCCCGTAAACACTGCAAATATACACACCTACACGTAATTGTTTACACTCAATCAACACATTTAACAACAGGTGCTTTCCCATTAAAAAATCTAGTACTTTTCTTTAAAATTTTAATGTTGAATTGCTCAAATTTAATTTCAAGATTATTTGAAAAGATATATTTGTTTGTTGATCTGATTAACTAATTAACACTAATTCAGTGGTTCCCAATTCTGGGTTAGGGACCACCACAAGGGGTCGCAAGAAAAATTTAAAGGGCCACAACAAGACATAACAGGAGAGGAATAAAGTGGGAAAAAAACACATTTCTACTGCATCGAAATTCACTAACGAAAACAGTCTTTTGGTTGAACTGGTTATAACCGGTAGACTTGCAACGAGTGACAAGGGGTCACAAGTAGACACTGCTTTGTTTGAAAGGGTCACAAGCGGAAAAAAGTTGGGAACCACTGCACTAAGCTTACTTAGAGTTAGAAACTACTAAATATAAAAACACACAGCCAAACACACACTACGAGTGATATGTGTAGCATTTTTGTTTTATCGCACCCGTTCTTGTAGCCTCCAATCATCTTCACAATGGTCTCACCAGTCTGAATAAACAGTATAAAGATATTGAAGGCATTCGAATTAATTTAACAGTGATGTACTGATGTTTAAAAATGCTATGCACAGCACTCTCGGCCTATCTCGCCATCCCCTTGTTTGTCGCCACTCGATGTCTCTTCCACTTATAAAACCACCAGCACAATGAAAATACGTAGAGCGCAAAGAATGCTGGGAAATCATACAGGAAAACGACGAAGAAGAATCCAACAACTAGAAGGGTGCAGATTAGAAGTCTGGTGATGTGACTGAGGGTGTATAACACACTCTCCCATACAACACTATCGGACTCTTTTAATTTGTCAGAGTACGGACTCAGATGTTCGTGAGATGGGTGGGCTGATCGACTAAAACTCTCCCTGTGGGCGCCTACGCAGTCTTCTGTTTGTCTACCAGTCTCCTGAAGGGTGACTGGTGTTTCTTTTATTTGAGTGAAGTCTTCCTGATCCTTCGGAGAGCGTTGGGCTGATTCAGTCAGTGACTGAGCAGCTAAAATGGGGGTGAGATCTTGGCCGAGATGAACACTTGAATTTAAATCTGTCTGTGATTCTGAGAGGAAGTGAGTTTCTTCTGCTGTGGTGAGTGACTGACTCTCCTTTGGGGAGTATTCCTTGCTCCTAGTGGCTACGGTTTGCTCTAGGCCTTGACCGAGACTTAGGTTTTGATCTGTTGGTAGTTCTGTCAAGGAAAATACACCTGAATCAAAAGCATCATTGAAGTCTTTCTCAAAAGGAGGATGGCAATCTTGTGTAATACCAGGTACATCTGCCAGCTTGCCCCCCATTCCATCAACACTATCTGTGTCTCTATTAGAGGCCTGTTCTTTCTGACCAAACACCTCTTC
Source organism: Gymnocephalus cernua (assembly GCA_023631565.1). Classification (NCBI taxonomy): domain Eukaryota; kingdom Metazoa; phylum Chordata; class Actinopteri; order Perciformes; family Percidae; genus Gymnocephalus; species Gymnocephalus cernua. Next base: position 14,346,636 of record CM042447.1, on the reverse strand, counting down.
CCAAATCCCCCTAACCAGATCTTCTCCAAATCTTTCTATGAACATCTCCTCCAATCCCGACTCTATCACTTCAAGTGCTGCAGTATTTTTTGCTGTAATTGGGTCTTTTGTTCCCTCTGACATTTTTTTATATTCGACAGGTGGAGAGCACTCAACTTCTGCTGACAACTCTTGTCCTTTCAATTCAGCTGGTGCGTTCCTCCTCTCCCCCTGAGGGTTCTCCACATTACCCATCAACTCCCCCAGCACTTCTATTTTCAGCTTTCCACTACTCACCCTCTCATCTTTGTCTCTCTGACTCATACCTTCCTCTGTTCTTTCTAATGTCTCAGGTTGGTGTTGAAGTTCTGTTGAAGTGTCTTTCTTTGCAAAGTTCTTCTTCGCCGTAACTACTTCTGGGCTTATTTCACGGCCTACGTCCTCTTTCTGACCCTTCAAATCATCCCGTGAATGGGTCCATCTCATTTCTACCACGTCCATGGGGTTTGGGTTGCATTTATCTGTTGGAAAAGGCCTGCATGTATATTGGCCAACTTGGAAGACCTTTTTCATTGCCCTTGATTCCACGTTGTGTCTTATCTGTGCTGCTGGGTTTATTTCCTGTTGCTCCTCAATTATTCTATCACAACTCAAGCTTTTTCCTTCCTCAGTCATATTTGAGACTAATACATGTTCACCTATTTCAGAGTTCAGTACATGTTCCTGTATTTGTGTCAGTGTTGAGTCATCCTCCTCTTTCTGAGTGCACACCTCTTCTCCTGCTTTAATCGGCCTTGACTGTTTATTAAGCACATCGGAAATTATTGCTGTGTTCCTCCTCTGCCATGATGAATTACGTTGTAAAGCTTTGTCATTTTGTTCCTCATTTAATACCTGAACAGTTCCCACTTCTGCACCAATTAGTCTCTTTGTTTCATTGTCGCTTGTCGTACAATAGGAAGGTTCCACCTCTGTCTTTTTGAATACTTCCAAGTTTTTGTTATTTGATGCAACATTTTCGCTCTCTGATTCATCCAATTTGAATTCACTCGGAATTATTTGGCTTTGCTTGACATTTTCCTCAGACATTTGGCTTGGATTGGATTCATCTGCATTTGTCTGTGCAAGTCTTATTTCATTTTCATCGCTCTCATCCTCCTGTAATGGATTTTCACGGTTTTGCTTCAGCCTGATTTCCTCATGTTTCTTTTCATCTGCACACCACTGGGAGATTTCACACTCTTCTGTTTTGGGTGGCCTAAATATCTCCTCATCTGTAGATACTTTGTTTTCCGTACATTCATTCATGATCCCTTCCTCCACCCGTTGTCTGGATGTAGAAAAGACAAACCTCTCCACATCCTTTGTCCCCTTTCTGATTGTCCCCCTAAATGCCAGCGTGTCATCCGTCACATTGTGTGCGGTACCTGTAACCTCCCCTTTCCTGCTGGAAGAAAGACCCTCGTCCAGCCTTGCTCCCTGTGAGATGCTATCAACAGCGGTGGCATTCTGAGACTCTGGCATTGCTGTCATGTCTGTTGTCTGTGACTCCCCTGAGCTTGTTACTAAGTCAGCTGTGTGTGGTATGAAGGGCTCATCTCTTCCTATTCCTTCTGCTCTTCTTATTATTCCCTCACGTTCCTGCTCCCAGATCACATGCTTGTGACACTCAGTTGAACTGTCAACAGAGCCCTCGGACACAGCCGTTGCCCTCTGGAGGCAAAATTCCTGCAGAGTGTCTGTTATAGAGTTTGTCTGTGACCTTTGGGATGCATCTTGTGTCGCTGTATCATTTCTTGGGCTGCTGACACACGCCTCTGCTGGCTGGTGGTTTTCGGCGTTCAAGGTAACATTAGCCAATGATATTTTGCAAGTGTCTGACAGCAGCTGACATACAGCTGAGGTGTGGGCATGTAAGGTGGCGGGTGTATCCGTGCCCACCTGCATTTCATACTCTTCACTGCTTGCTGCATATTGGGCATTGGGCTCTTTATCATTTGAGGGAGACACAGACGCTGCTGTCTGCAGCCACTCTGACTCTGGAACACCAGAATGGTCCGTACAGCTCGGCCCATTAAGAAATGCCTGCCATACATCGCACACCGAGGTTTCTTTATCGGTGGTATCATCTGTACCGTTACGAAAGGTCTCCCACATATCATTGACAGAAGGTGCATCTTCTATATTTTCCTCTGACGCTTTTGACAAGGTCTTTTTGGCTTTTCCAGGCCAGACGTCATGCATGTCAGCAGCCCCCCACTGATGGGCTCTGTCATTGTTCCAGTCCAGTGTAAGCAGAGGAATCTGGTGGTAGGTGAGCACCTGTAGACTCTCGTTGGATTGTTTCTTTTGGCATTTATGGAGAAAGCTGGCAGAGTCATCCCATGGAGTTGGCAAAGGCTGAGAAACTTTCTGGCCATTGGCTGAGTCATGTGTATAAGCCTTTGGTACTTGCTGCCTCCTTTCGGAGAGGAAGTCCTTCACACGTGCCAAGCGGTCTCCTCTCTGTCTGCTTTTTATGCTAGCCACCTGTCAAAAAGGCCAAAGATCAAGCCAAGTGTTAATGCTTGAACTACTTGAACTATAACCAGAGGCTACCAGTTTTGTTAGTCTTTACGATCATCAGCTACTTTCCAAATACTGGCTTGTTGACAAAAATGAATGCAATGGCCCATTCATTTAGTATTCTTTGATATGTAACATTACTGTGATGATGCAATATATTGCAACACTGCTGAATCCTCAGCACATAAGCCTATTTTTGTTTACATTGTCCGCTTTACTGCACCTTTACAAGCAGGCTGCATTTATTATTAATGGTTTGCACATTTCAGACATGCTCTCAAGTGTCAGGTTAGCTGACTTTCCATATCCTTCTGGGGCCCACTGAACACTGTGCAGTATGACATGCATCGTTCGCTCAGGCATCGTATCTTTGCAGAAACAACACACGTCCTTTCTCACTTTGTATTTACAGTGTATATCTGCAGCTAGAGACCAGCATTGATCGTGAGTTGTTTTGTTGCAAGCACTATTTACTTCTGGGTGGTGTTGGTGTTTCATTTTTTTCCCCAGACTTTAAGAAGAGTCTGTTCCTCCCAAAAAAATGATAAATGAACCTCACCAAGGGTTTGTGTTCTTTGTGGTATAGTAGTGATTGTATAGCGGTGCTGTCCTTTCTGTTAGCCTCCTCTGCTTTATGTGTGGCTTCAGCTTCTGCAAAAAAAAGGACAAACACAAGGGTCAAAATGAGCTTGCACACTTGCGTATGTACACCCTTCATTATGTATATGTATACATGCGCACTTACATAAAAACATTAAGTGTACACACCTGCAGCAGATGGTGATGTGTCACTGGTCTCCATGGTCTTTTCCTCTACTCTTGCCCTCCTGTGGTTCAAAATGAAGTAGGAATAACATTACATAAGCTCACATATGTTTTACAGCTATTAAATCACATTCTGTTTCAGTATTTCTTTCTCTATTTCCTTTTCTGCTGTATTTTTGAGGGGCTTCATTCCAAAGTGCAGAATTTGTTTCAACAATTATTTGAATTCTGTTCACTCTGAACAGAGCTGTGATATGTGGGATGGTCAAACCATTCCAGCTTTTCAAAATAAAAGAGCCACCCTCATTGACACCCTCTTTCCACTAAGCACCTTGTCTCATAAAGTCTCAAGGCTCGGTGTTTAATTTGTCTAGCTCCCCTTTATCTAAAGTATCTCATTTTTATGTCTGAGGTTTAGTGAAAGCAATAAAGACGGGGTAAAATAAATAATAAATAAAAAATACAAAAATTAAGAGGGGGGTCAGAGCTTTCGCCTAGTCTGTGCATTCCATCAGACATCCTCATTACCATGTTATTCTGGTGTTTTTCTTCATCTCACCTGTACTGTACCTGCTATGATTATGATACTGAGCTGTACAAAAAATAGCTGTGATCCTTAGTTCCATGTAGACATCATATATCTGTGCCTGCAGCCTTTGAAACTGAGACAATATAAATGTTTGTCAGTTTTTAATGTTGCAATGCGTTTGTCTGCTGTATTATCACATCTACATATCTTTTATGCTGTGGCAAGTCAGTCCAGAATATGTATAAATACATATGTAGTGTTTCTTTCTGAAGCAGAAAATAGAAGCAATATGTGAATTGGAGTCAAAGAGGATAAAGTCAGCATATCTGGCTTCCTGTGCTATCGTGAGACGTCATGGAAACCTGGACAGACACCTGACCTTAAATGGGCAATTTGTGTTCTGCAGTCCAAACATCCATTACTGAAAAGTTACATAACGGCTTACTGTAAACACACAGTTGACTAATGAGAGGAGCAACACAGTGTAAATAGACACCCACACTGTGTCAACATTCCTACCACAGCAAATTAGTTATTTGGGACCTTTTTTTTTGTTTCTGGATGATTTGTGCCAGGCAGTCGCAGCAAGAACTTGTAAATAGCTTTACTTCTATGAAAAGTTTGCACTGATGGATCCAAAATAACCCTCCATTTTATTTGAATATGGATTATATAATGGCGTTTTTTGTCCCAAGTGTGATGTGACTTCCTTCGGCAGTGGCATGTTTAAAAAAAGATTCAGCATTAGGTTCTCTCACCGGTTAGCTTTGAGACAGCTCCTCTTGCTCCTGTAGCTGCTACTCTCCTCTTGCATTAGAGGTCCATGCTCCTTTACATGTCCTTTCTGGTAGCAGAACAGCACATAGTTCATTTCCTTGTTATTAGCCCAAAAGGTGCCGACTGAAGTTTCATAACGTAGACAGACCTCTACTCTGATCTCCTCTCTCTCAGAGGGTGGTACCAGAGTATACTTAAAGGTAAACCTGTCTGTTTTCCTATCACTGGATCCAGGCACATACTCCGCCAACAGGTCAAAGTAGCTTGTCCAGCGATCCAGGCTCATCCGGACGTAGACCGACTTACAGAAGCAGAGGTTGACCACCCTGATGATGCCACGGAGTGTGGTGGTTCCCGGGAGGAGCTCGATGCTTTCGAGCTCAACCATCTGTGCTTGTAGCCTCTGTTCCAGCTCCTCTGGAGATGAGGGGACTATAAACAGACAAGACATGTAGTACTCCTCCAAGGGGTGTGTTGCCTCATTCTCAGGGGACTGGCTGGCTTCTACCTCTGTTACTTCAGCATTGTCAAACTCCTTAACCGACACAAGGTTGAGGCCAAATGCATCGGCGAATGACACCTTCCTCCGAATGACCTGTGGGGGCTCTGGTTCGGAGTCCTCCTCTGTTTCCTCGTCTGTGGTGGAACCCATGGGAGATGAGGCCTCCATTTCTCCCTCTTCCTGCTCCCTATTGTTTTCACTTTCCTCATCCATAACCCCGTCTTCTTCCAAGGGCTGGATGTACAGACCCTCCATTATGTGCGGTGGTCTGAGAGGCAGCTGTCTGCCTGTCCTGCCGTCTGTCTGGCTTGGACGGTGGCACAGACCGGAGTGCCCCTAGCCTGGCTACAGTGAAATTGTAGAAGGGAGAGCAGGGAGAGGACGTGACTTGACAGATGGAGTTTGGTTACAGCTGAACATTGTGAGTCTGAGCCAGGTCTATTAATAGGACACATATGACTAGACCAGGCCAGTTATCCTCTCAGTTATCTTTCACACAATACTGTATGTTTACTAGTTACAAAGTAAATAACGGGAAATATAGCTTTTATAAATCACTTTAAAGCAAAACTAGTATACAACAGGTACATGTTTGAAATATATTGAGTGGGTGTCTATATTTTGCTCCTTCGAATGTGGAATAATTCCAATATCCAAACTACCCTCTGTATTTTAACTTTAATATCCTTGTGGCATTATACAAAACACAATGATGATTTGGCTGAGATGGGAATTCTGATCTGAGTGTGGTATGATACAGTGTCTTCTGGTCATTGTGGCCAGGTGAGAACAGAAACTGCCATTACCAGTATTACAGTATATCATTTTATTACCATGAGATCTAATCTGTGCACGTAAATACACAGCTGCCAGATGGAGATGCTTCTCTCAGGAGTTGCAGAAATGGAAACTGAATTACCACTTGCTAACAATATTCATTGGCTTGAACAATATTGTTTTTGCTTTCATTTGCTTTTACTGGATGTTGAATAAAATGCAGTTGCTTCTTCTCTGTGCTCCAGACTGAAATATCTCAACTATTGATTTCATTGCCATTACATTTGTACCTTTTTGTTGATGTCTGAATGAATTGTTGTATCTTTGGTGATTCCTTAACTTTTCATCTAGCACCATCATCAGGTCAGAGTTTCAATTTCTTCAGATTGTTGGTGTATGACCAAATACCTGTATAACTAATGACATTCCCATCATCTTCAGCTGTACTTTGTGTTGAATGCTAAGTAGTCAATGTCAGCCTGCTAGTATGCTAAACTAAGATAGTGAACATGGTAAACCATGTCACCATTGTCATTGTGAGCATGTTAGAATGCCGATACTAGCGTTTAGCTAAAAAAATAGTAGCCGCTAGTATAGCTCTTTGACAATTCACATGACTGTGCCACCTGTTCATCAGATGAACATTTCACACAGATTTACACTCCAGTTCAGAGTCTTGGCCAGGGACACTTTGACATGGGACCACAGGGCCAGGGATCAAACCACCAACCTTCCGATTGGCAGGCAACCGCTCTACCACTGAGCCACAGCCACCCCTATCTAAGAAACTACTCGTTTCTCCCCACCTTAAAATCACATAATTTGGGCACACTCCGCTGATCTACATCTCTATCTAGACCACAATTCTGCACTAACTGTATATTGACTCTTTACCACATTTCAGCTTTTTATATAGTATGTCAATTCATATTTACAATCAACTCTTTCAACATTTATACAGTCTGTCTATTCATGCATACTGTGTTATCCCTAAACTACATTAGCACCTAGACCACTATTTGCAAGAACTGTATATAACTTTTCACTACATTCTGCATTTTATACAGACTGTCTATTGATGTTTACTGTGTTATTACTAACCTACATCACTAACTAGACCTCTATTTGCACTAACTGTATATCTGACTCTTCACTACATCTCAGCAGTCTTATAGACTTTCTATTCATATATTTTGTGTTATTACCTTATTCACACTCACATATCCTCCGACTTACTTACACCTCCCTTCACGACAGATTTGTATTTCCTGTATTGTCTGTATTGCACTTTATGTAGCCTATTGTATTCTGTATTGCTGTATTGTATTGAATGTGAAACTGTATGTTGTCTTGCACGCTTATGCTTTTTTTGGCCAGGTCGTTGTTGTAAACCTGGTTAAATAAAGGTTAAATAAAGAAATGAAAAGTTATTGATTTTACAATGTAAACTATTAGTAACACTGTTTTGGAGAATTTACATAATGTTGTGCAGCAAGTTGAGTGGACTTTATCTGGTGTTGACAGGAAGTAAAGTGTCCCCAGGACAATGTCACCCTACCTGCTGCAGGGGAAATGCTCTGGAGCTGATGGTGACGTCTGACGTCCACGTGCACACTGCAAAACAGAATAATAATAATAATAATTTCCCTGTTGAAATCAATGACGTCTTAAATCATTATTATTGCTGATACTGTGCTTGAAAGGACTTTATAAGCGAGTGTTGACATCTGGCTTGAGTTATCTACAGATCCTCTCGTATCATTGCCATTGGAAGCAGCCTTCATTATTTAGGTTCACTGCATCTTAGAACAGAAGACTGAAGATTATTCTGTTCTTGGTAGCAAATGGAGTTTGTGTGTGCCACTGTCTTGGATAGGAAATCCAACTAATCCTAGATATGCAGTGTAACTATACCCCAAAATCCAGTTTATCTTGTAAATAGACTTTAGTGCTGGTTATACAATCCTTCACAGGTAGGTGAGCGGGTTTTTGTCATCAAAGGACCCTTTGTTCTACGTTTTGAAGCCAAAGAGGTTCTCTTTTTACTTGTAATTGCAGTTTTGGTCTTTAAATAGTATCAGAAATTCTCATTTGCAACTTTTGGAAAGGCGTAGATGTATGAACGAGTGTTACAAATGCTATGTATTAGTTAAATTCAAGAATTTTAAATATTGTCAACATCAAATGCATACTGTAACAATGAATCCAAAAAGCACTCAATAGTTATTCTCTCTTGAAGTGTTCACATTTAGAAAGGAATCGGTCAAAATATCAGGAACAATTTACACAACAAACTGCTCATAATAAAATTATCAAAAAGCTGAATCAAGTCGTTGATAGTATTAACAAAAATGTGTTTGCACCTGTTATTTCGTCGACCCTTTGCATTTACTAACAGGACAACTTGTGTGTCGAATGTACAGCAGATGGCACTATGTGATCAGAGTAAAATACATGTACCTCAGACAAATTGTTGCATTTTTCAGTTTTCACTTATTTTGTGATAATGAGTTCCAAGTGTGCCGATAGTGTTAGAGGGGGAAAAAAAACATTCAATCTAAATTGAAAAGGGGAAAAAAGAAAAGTTCTCCTGTGTTATTTTCAATCCATTGTATCATTTGATAACTTGGACAAAACTGTTATTAGAATTGACCAGTAGGTGGCAGCATACCACCACAATTCCATTATACTTGTTTTCCCTTCCCATCCTCATCACTTCCCAGATGTTGTTTCCTCCTACTTTTTATTTGATGGATTTTTTTTAATGGCAATTAGCATCTGTAACACAAACCAACATTAATATCCAATAGACCAACTTATTGCACTTTAGACATTGCAATACGATACGCCTGTCCCGTATTTTCAACTAGAACAATTATAGCCTGCTTGTTTTTTTTTTATTGCATCAAAATTTCACAGACTTTTTTTTAAAATGTTTTAATCTAGGCCAATTTTAGGATATTTTGTATATATTGTATGACAACGGTGCATCATATTCCGTGCCTGCACACCAATGTGGGAATATAGTTTTAGGATTACCCTATTATATTAATATGAACAATAATAACTAATAAGATGTCGAGTATTTTATGTTTTATTCATAAAAAAAAATCTCCGCTTAATTGACGCAATTTAAATTCACACTGGCACACTGAGTTAAACACACCGGCAGCATGCTTTTATTTATTTATTTATTTTAAATCTAAAACAAAACAAATAGCCTCTTATCCATGCACAAATCCTATTTCTCACAATAAGTCAGTCATAATATAAATAACAAGAAATATAGCATTTCAAATGTTGACAGTAGAGAGAATAAGACAAGATACACTTCTCGCGTTTCTTACATTTAAAAAAAAAAAAGAAAAGAAAAAAAGAAAAAGTTGCCCCCCCCCCCAACCCTTTATTTTTTTCAGTTGATGATAATCTGGTCATTCATTTCTTGACCGTGAACGTCTCAGCGGTTTGGAAAGAAAAGAAACGAAAGACGAGACAGAATCAAGCAAAGCCTTTTAACTACTGCTGACTGGCTTCGGATCTACTATTAAATGCATTCATAGACTAAATTACCTTGTGAAGGTATGACAAGAATGGATATGACAATTCCTTCATTCAAACAGTGCATCTAGCCTACATATTCTTTTTTGTAGGTTAATAAAGTCATTATTTAGCAGTGATTTCATCAGATAACATTTAGAATGAGGTGTAGTTAGTCTAAACTTGTGTTTACATTAAAATACGTAGGTCTAATTGCATGTAATAACAATTTGTAAGATATTTACCGTTATTGATTACCCATCGTTTTACTGTTCTATCACTTCCAGACGATCATTACGTCTCTCCCCCCCCCCCCCCCCCCATCCTAACTGATTCAACTAATAAGGTGCATCTAAAATGTATTTAAAAATGAAGGCTGCTTTAAAATGTGTAGCCAAAAATGCCATTAGTGAGGCTGAACAACCGGACTTGAAGGATACTGAAGCTGTCAGTGCTGTTTCCTGGTTTACACAATCTCACATTTTATCTTCATTTTGCATCGATGTAGCCTACTTAGTCAATGATTACATATTTGTTTATTTATTGCACAATTATAATAGTCTTAATAGCATGTGAGCGACGTAGTTTACTAAACAAATATGACAGGGAAAACACACAAACTTCCTATATATATATTTTTTTTATTAAAGATTAGAAAGGGAAACGATGTCGTTTGATGTCGGTCACTGTGTGGTCGCCATGGGGAAGGATACCACAGAAAAAGTCAAAGTTCTTGTTGGAAAAATTGCAGGAACACTACGGTAGTATTTATATATTATATAGGCTATTGAGATCTTTTTTTTTCATGTAGTTCCCACTTGCGGATGTCTTTGCATTAAAGCGACTTCTTGGTGATCACATGAATATGAACACACGTTTTTCAGATACAGCAACTTCTACTCAATCTTTTGGTTCAAAGGACCGTCCCGTTACTGGAAGGCTACCGGTTCACTCCCCAACAACAATGCATTATCCTTTCCTACTAGAAGCTTCCTAACACACTGCTCTCAACCTTCTGATAAAAGCGGCCGCTTAGAGAAATAGGCAACCAGACCGTGAAACGTTTGAAAAAGGAGAAACAAACTTTTAAAATGACTTTTTGTTTACTTAGCAGGTGGCCCTGACGTCACACGGGGTCGCAGTACGCCCAAAAATAACAACACACCTCCGCGCACAAGCAAGTGCCTCCCCTGGGGGGGTTTCTAGTCCCAAATATACTTGCTTGGTGCGATACAGCTTGATGTGTGTTTGAATCGTAACGAAAAAAAACAAGCCGCGTCTTCCTCGCATTGCGCGTCATTCAAACAGGACTCAGTGTACTGCTTTTCCCTCTGTTGCATTAGTAATAACAGCGGCGTTGACGGGAGACAGCAGGAGAGAGTGTGTGTGTGTCTCCGACAGCGGTGCCCAGCGGAGGAATATTGAGCTTTTTATTTACTCTGCAGCTTGTTGTTCATTTTCTCTGCGTTATGGTGAACTTGTACAGTCACGTGTGAAGATCTCTGCAAACATAGAGGACGACGACTTCTCACCTGGTGTGTCCCTTTTGACTTTACCGCGAGGAGAATATACCTGCCATTTTTTTGTGGTAAGTTTGTCTTCTTGTGGTTAGCCTATTTCTCTCCGCACTCTTTGACTTTTTGAATTAGGAAGTGGAACGACGGCCACAAGTTTGTTCAGTGTTATCTAGCGCTTTGCAACTTGACTTGCAACATTAGGCTATTATTTACTCGTTGCGCGTGGACTTTTGTCGTGCTTTTTAATCAGCGAGCAGCTGTTAACATATTTCACCTATATTTTAGTTCGGCTTTTTTCATGTTGGACCTTCAGACAGCACTGTCCAAGCTTTTGCCTGCTCTGAACGCTGAACACTGACTTTTGAAAAGCCCACTTATTGTTTTCTATCTGCATTTTTTTTTAACCTTTAGCCTAATTCAATGTATAAATGCGGCTTGCAAATTGTAGCCCACAAACGATTTTTATTAACCACCAAGTAATACATGACATATCTAAAGACGCATTTTAAAAGGTAATCAGTTCAGAAATGTGCTGAATTCGGTAATAGTATTGATAACTGCCCTGTTAGAGCTTTATTTGTCTTAACAACATCTAATGTCAGATTATAGCTCCATTAAATGTCAATAAAAGCCATTTTACTGTCTGTTTAGTGGTTGCTGTAATGTATTGGTTATTGCTAAATTGCAGTTATTACTACAAACATGTAAACGACGACTAAATGACGTTAAATACAACTTGTTATATGCATATTACATATTAAATCGATATGACAGCTTACTTTTCTTATTTATCAAATAGGCGAGGATTACTGCAGTTAACATTCCTTTGGTGTTGTAGCCATGGTATTTCCATGTGTGACATAAGGGTTGCATATAGATTCAAAAGCAGTTTTTTAATCAGTCCCTCCATGTTTTTTTTTTAAAAATAGCATTGTCACAGTTTCTTTAGCTCAAACACTAAAAATGAAATGCAATTAGATTCAGAGCATAGGCTGTAGTTGTTCATAATTATCAATGCTGTATCTGCATGATCAATGTCTATGATTATTATCAGCAGTCAACACCTTACCGTGCTTGCTTGCTCCATTTTTATATTCCATCTTTTTTTTTTGTCCAGAAACAAACAGGGATGCTGGTAGCATATCAGAATTCATGATGACTGATCTAAAATTCTAATTAAGCGTAACAGTAAAAGCTCATAAAAGCTTCTGCTGAGTTCCTCTATTTCACTCTCTGTGTCTTGCCACTGTTCTCTTGCAAATCACTGTGGCCCAAAAATCAATACATGTAACCTTTTTTTTTTTTTTTTTTTTTTTTGGTTAAAGAGAGACTAACGAGGTAGTGGGAGCTGCTGAACTCTTCGGGCCTGTCCTCTGATCACCCTGGATTAGCTGCATCGACCCTCCTTGTTCGAGCCGCAGGGTGCACAGGTGTTCCCTCCTCAGTTATGCAGGTGTGGGCCAGTTCCCCTCTCACTCAGCAGCTCTCACTCTTCAAAGGCCAGGCGGCAATAAATGCCCCTCGTGAAATATGTCATAGACGGTGCACAATCAACCCCTTTGTTGAAATGCCCCTGTAATCATGTCTTAAAGCATGTTTAAATCAGTCCCTACTCTCTTGTTTACTTGTTGTCGGGGTGGTTGTGTGCAGTAAGCAAGGCCACTTGATTTTTGTAGAACAAGATGCATTTTTTTTCTCCCAAGGCAGTGGGAGAGATGGAGAGACTTGCCATTAGTCTCCCTCCAACACTGACCGTTGTTGGGAGCAGTGCACTTATTACCCCGACTCTCCCCACTCTGCGTCCATTTTTTGATTGCTGCATTTATCATCGGGCGGTCGTGCTCTACATTATGGTAATAGGAAAACGAATGTCCTCCACAGGATTAATGTGTATACCCTGTCATACGTTTCAATCATTTATCAATATTAAGATTCAGCTTTTGGCTCAATGAACACTGGTTGATGCATGGTTTTTATCTTAGATACGGAAATTGTTGCTTCCAGCTGAGCTGATGGAGAAAATGCTTTGCAGTTTGTTTTTGAATTCTGAGAGTCCTATGAAAACTTTGTGTGCATTTACTGTGAATGCAGAAACGGCTCAAACTGACAATACAGGCAACATGCAAACTGGCAGATTTAGAATCACATTCAGTGTCCACAAAGTGGGTTTTCTGCACAGATCACATCAAACTGTTCTGAGTCAGAGTACGTCTTAGGCAATGAAACACTTTAAGATTAGCTTTTGAATTGCACCCATCCCCCAACACCTCTGTAATGAAACGGACTGCTCGCTCAACCCTTGAGGTGTTGCTGAATTTGGGGGGGAAATGGGTACGAAAAATGTAAAGGGAGTGGTGCACCAGCTTCATTTTTCTAACCATCTCACTGAGCTCATCTCTGTACACAGTGTGCTTTCATATATAGCTAACTTGGTCCTGTTACTCAGCTTAAAGGCAATTAAATGGCAAAAGCTCAGGTTTTATCCTGGTTAACTTCATAGAAATGTTTCCATGACAACCTCCATGCAAGTTAAAGCAACCAGAAGTGATCAAGTCCTTTTTTTCTCCCCCCCCCCCTCTCCTTCTCCCCCTCCCTCCCCCCTCTCCCTTTAAGAATGGAATTTGTGTTGACAGTTTTGGCCTTTAATGGCACTTTTGTGCAGCACGAAAGTATTTGTTTACCAGGATCATATACTGCAAGCTGTCAGCTTGGGAGAGATTGACTTCTTAAGATAAAAGAGTGTATTACATGCTTAAGAGGCCACCCTTTTGCACTGTAATTATCCACATCACAGTAATGATGTTTTGTGTGCCACAGTTACTAAGAGTCTTGAGACAGCTCAGACTTTTTTAGTTACGCTCTGGGTCACTTCTTAAGCCTGACTCGACACTGTTGTGAGGGAGAAACGTTGTGACTCTTTGGCCGGAGAAAGCTGTGCAGGGTGGGGTCAGGGGATGAGGATTAGAAAAGAGATTGCAGGCTGCCCACACAAGGGTGAGATAGGAACTATCTGAGGAAAGAGTCCGTGACTAGCCATTTGTTTCATCTCAGTTCATAGTCACATGTAGAATTTGTTTGAGTTTACTTTTATGGGTTTCGTGTTTGCTTGGCCAAGTTCAAAAAGACTGCGGTTACATATTTACTTAGACCAAAACAATCAAGTGTCAAAATATCTCGCAAAGATTGTTTTGGAAATATTACATCTTACGTCATCATACCTCCCTCCAAGGATTGTAAAGCCACAAAAAGTGTAGCTTTTGGCTGGTGCGTATAACCTCGCAGTGTGTCGGATTCTTAAATGGAAAAGGACATGCATGTTAAGTTCTAAAACAAACTTTTGGTTTGCTTACACAATATTTCTTTAAAGCTATGTAGGGTAATTTATGCCTTCTCATAAGGTTTAGAGTTTACCTCTTGGCACCATAGTCTTGACGGTGACCTTGTAGTTTAATAGTCTCCTGTTGAGCTGACACTCCAAGCTGCCATAAGCTTGGCCTGCAACACTAACTGACTTGTCAGTCTGTTTGTCCAATAAACGTATTTGAATCACAGTACACCGGCAACAGCCACAGACCTTTGCCAGTTTTTTTTTAAACTGCCCTCAGTTTTTCCTTGTTGAGTTAACAATTGCATGTTTACTTGCTGGTCAGTGTGGTGTGAAGGCATGGCAGCTCTTATTCAAGTCACGGTCAGATGGACAGTGTCCTGGTGTGAAAAAATGTGTTGGTTTTGGGGTCTTGCCCTGAATTAAAGATAGAGGGTCACTCATGGTAAAAGGCAAGGTCACTGTTGCTGAGAATGCATTCAGCCTTCAGCCTGTCACTCGTAAACAGTCAAACCTCATGTGAGACAGCACCGTAGGCTAACAGTGGTAGCTAACTCAACCATTGTTTAAAGGGCCTTGATTAAGACATCTCTGGCATCATTTTAGTAATGACAAAATCATTTTATTGTTAGTGGTAGGTGTGATAAGAGACTGTATGCTGCACATTTCACAATACAAGTAGAGGAAAAACAAAGTTATTCTTCTTTGGGTCAATTCCAACTTATTAAATGTCTGACAACCAGAGGGTAATGATCTAAAAAATAATGTTTTTTTTAATGTACGCATGGCTAAGATAGCTGAGCTTTAGCCATAGACTATTTGTGTTTCTGACCAGGATACAGATACATCAATACTTAGTTAGTGTGTTATTATCTTTGCCTCTCCAAGGACATTTCCTCTTTACCCAGAGAGAAAGAAGGAGAAAATGTTTATTTCAAACATTTTGTGAGAGGGAGGAAAAAAACCATGGGGGGTGGGGAGGGGGATTTGTGACAGTAACAGTTTTTGACAGGCACATTAGGCTGCAGAAAGAGCATCCAGCTCGAGGCTGAGGGCATATGGTGCTGCCTTCTGCCGGCGTAGCTCTAGACCAAGTTACAACACTCGCGCAGGGTCACGACTGTCTCAGGTTTGTTCCTTCTGTCTCCCTCATCTAAATAAAAACAGTAGGAAAAATGGAAGCGGGGGGTTGGGTGGTGGTGGCGGCAGTGTTGAGTGGGTTTGGCGTGCAGGGGTGTTGTACAGTAGCTGTGTCTTTCAGTAAAGGACAAAAGGAATGTTTCCAGTCGAGCCCTTTGGGCCAGGACACAGTTTGGTCAAAAACGTGGAGGAGAGTCCTTTGACATTTTCAGAGATGCATCGCTGTTAGTGTGCGTTGTTTCACGGCAACACACACTCCAACACAATGTTTGTTTCTGGCATGGTGAATACACAGTTGCATAGAACATAATAGCAGTTGTCTAGTGACAAGCAAGTATAGTTTATTGATTTAATCTCCTTTCACCATCTGAACACCCAGCTTGTGCTCTTGGATGGCAACCCCTAATCCTACTCTAAACAATGACCGTGTTTTCACCACATTGGCGCTGTTAGGTTTTCTACTCTGTAATGTGGAGAGGATGGACTTGGGTAATGTGTAGGATGACGCAGAGCTCTGGTCTGAAGACAGCAGATCGGTGGGAGGGTAATTACAGGCTACTGTGCGGCTCTCTGGATTTTCCCTGGGTCACAGCTATAGGCCTCAAAGCTCTGCCTCCATTGCTACTCTCTGAGAACGAAATAAAACGGCCACAACATATGGAGGCAGCAAAACAATGGTTTATTTTTATGATATTTGATGAGTGGTTTATAATTTAGATTGTCACTTCTGGCAAGCAGCAGGGCAGATGGTGCAGACTTGAGTGCCCATTAGAGCCTAAATACCTCCAGGCAGCTGTTGGTCATAAACTTTTTGTAGTTTCTTTTTTTTCATGCATGGTTTTTTTTCTCTTTGCATTTTCTCTCTTTAACACGGCTTGGGTCAAGAGGAGTCAAACCTGTTACAACACCTGTTTCTGCATATGCAAATCTGTTGTTTTGTCATTTCATTAGGCAAGGCAAAAAGAGAAGGGTCCCTTGTGGTTGCAAATGCGACTGGCACTGGGCCCAATTGGCAGGCTACACAGCAGAAAGATGCTCGAGGCGGGGTGAGGGGAGGGACGAGATGTTGGGTTTCTTTAGGAAAGCGGATGCCTTCACATTACATCTCAATCTGGATTGGTTTCTAAATTTCTGACTCAAAGTTGTCTTGGAATTGAAGAAGGGCCTCCATTATCTGTCTTTGTCTTCACTAGCTGGAAGTGAATGACGAAATACATGCCCAGTAGCCAAAAACGGGCATACGCGTGTCTGGCACACGCAACCCCCCTCCCCCCTCCCTTCACTGTCCTCTTCTCTTTCCCTCCTCCTCCTCCCATTCTCATCCCTTCATCATCTGGCACTTTCCCTCAGCGCTCGCCTCTTAACCACATGTGCCAGTGCCGGGCCTGCTCTTGCTCTGGGGCTAATTGTTAACTGGTAAACTGCATGCTTGTTGGTGGGGGTCTCCCCTTCATACAGGCACACAGCTACAAAGCAGGATGGTGGCGGTGGGTGGGTACAGATCATGATCTCTCCATGCAGTTTATTTGCGCTGTATAAGTCTGAAGATTGTCGGTTGTAATCCGGCCTGTGCTCTGAATGCAACAAATACACCATGAAATTAAAGGTTATTGCAGGAGCGTAATGCAAAAGCTCTGTTCGAGATTACCAAAGCTGTTTGCAGACCTGGGGAGAATGAGAAGGGGGGGCAGCAGAGTATCCTTTTCTTTCCTGTTTTTGACAGTCAGTCCAAGACTCTCCCCCTGAGAGCTGGAGTGGTTTGTCATTTTTTAACAGATATTGATTAATATTCTTTGATTTGCCTGCAGTCCAGTTGTATAAAAAGCCCCAAGGACACTGCTTTTAGATTGACTTTGTTAAGTGGTTGCTTTAAGTTTAAAATTACATGAATTTTTGCTCTGTATGGTCTTCGTTTCTAGTTGTCCAGTATAACTGACCTGTGGCCGAGTCCAGTCTAATCCATTGTTACTTGTTCTAATCTAGTGCTATTGCTGTCTTTTCCTGAGTGCCTTCCTCAGCCTAGACCAAAGACTTAGATGGATGGCTGGAAAGACCTAGGACTAGTACCGGTGCTGAGTTAATCTCATCTAGTAATTTAGGCCTTCATCCTCCTCCCTCTCCTGTCTTTTCTCCCCCTCTCTATCTTCCTCCTCCCATCTCTACCATGGCTTGGTGGGTCTGATTTGTAGTTCTGCTCCTCTCTCACCACACAGACGGCATTAAAGCCAGGCCCCACAAGCCCCCTCTGATACGGGAGAGTTCATTAGAGATGTGCCTTTGATGGGCAGCCTTTTCATGTGACTACCGGTTTTTCAAATACCTTGATGTAGAAGCTTAAGAAGGCATTGTGCTGTAAGCCCTCCTTTTGATGCGACTTATTTAGATCTGCATAGTAAATCAGGGGGGAGTAAATAACCAGCCAACAGATGGAAGCAAGGAGATAAGGCACCAGCGAACAATCGCATTTGTATTTTGTTATGATGTTGACAGCAGCTAAAATTCACTAATCTAGAGCCACTGATCTGCATTTCAAAGAAATCTCATTTAGCAGCGGGGAGGATAAAGTTCCTCTCATTGTGTCTATTTTATTGCATTCTTCACTAATTTATCTGCCCACAGATTTAACGTGCAGGGCTTGGTGGTAGGAGCTGGCGTCCGTGCGTTGCATAGGGGGTCTTAAATACTGTGAAAGCGGTTACGTCTAGACTGTGAGCGGAGGGTAATTACACGTCTGACCATGAATAGAATGAGCTTGAAGACTCATCTTTCTTCGGGCGGGCCTGAATTGCTCGACTAACACTGATAAGGAGCATTTGGTCCCCAAAGAAATATTGCCAGTGACTTTCCATAATGCCCCCCTAACCCCCCCTTTTCCAACACAGAGGATGGTATTTACTTTTAAGATAAAGTTATTGTGTACAGTAATCTGACTTGTTAGCATAATGTCCTCTTTCATCGCAGGACCCTCCTTTTTCTGCAGAGTGGAAGTATTTGTGGTCCGGGTCTTAAATAGTTTATCTTGACTTAGTGCACGAGTGCTTTATGTAAATATCAGCCTATAGCATTATTAGGCCTTCATAAATACTTGAATGCATTTGCCATATTTATAAGTTGATAGAATTTACCAATGGTTTTGTATTTGGCATAAAGATACGTGTGGTATTTGTAAATCCCCACGAATTGGAGGTCATACAGACTAATAGCATTCCTAATGCTTTTCCAGTGAATAAAATATGACATCTGCACAGCCCAGAGGTGTTGTGATAGTGAAGTCTACTTAGCAGCAAATAATTTTAAGTAAAGGGGCGTTAACTTGAAAAACATTTTTTATATCTAAATTACGTTTAAAACTCTCGGTTTTCTTTACTTCACTGTCCTGTGCAGCTAGACTTTTTGCAAATCTCACGTCCCCCCCCACCCATCTTATTACTTTATATACATAGAACTAGATTTCTCAAACACTCAAATTAATAGGGATTTTATATGATCCTGAACTTGTCAAACCTTTTGAACATACAATGCAGTGGTTGGTGCCCACCCCCACCTCGAACCATCTTACCTCATTCTGAGTAAATGTTGCACGGCAATCTGTGCAACATTTTTCACAAACTCAAAACAGTGAAAAATTAAAGCAGTTGGCATGTTTTTTTTTTCAGCTGTGCTCTTTGAGCTGAGGGCTTTTCGTACACTTCAGAGAGCACATTCCTTTGGATTCAGCAGTCGTTGGTTGCCATTGGGTCATTGGAATTCTGGGAGAATAAAGGGAAGGGGGGTTGGGGGGGGGGGTGTCTTGGAGAGGAACGTCCAGGCCATTTTGTGCCCCTCATGCCCCCGGCAGCAGAAATTTGCCCCCACAATGCTCTTCAATGAGGAGAATTCAAAATGTTTTGCCTAATTCTCTAAAAGTGGGGTATGTGCAGTAAAAATGTCCAGAGCAATCTGTAGCTGCAGTTGTGGTATTGTACACTCCTGCTATAGTTGTGTGATTAACACAAAAAATCATCAATACTAATGGTCTCTAAGTTATAGCGATACATAGCATGTGTACTTAGATGTAGACAGCTAAATGGACCTACATGAGAAATCAGTCGTGTCAGTTTAATAGTGTGATTTACTTGGCGTTAAGAGCTCGAACCTTCCAGGCACTGCACCTTTTAACTTGAGAGAGTGAGGAGTGTGTGTGTGTGATGGGGGGGGCATGCACACACACACACACACACACATACACACACACACACACACACACACACACACACACACACACACACACACACACAAGCTCTCATGCTTCACTGCAAAATCCAGGTGCACTTTGTTGTTCCAAAGTTTATTGCTTTCACCTACAAGCTGTACAGACAATAGTTATGCAAGACACCATCTAGCCCACACATGTCCACACCGGCACTGTATGTACCTAGGTAACATGAATAAGATCAGCATTTCATGAATAGCTTTTGGACTAATGTTATACTTTGCTGTTTTGTCTTATCTCAGATAGCTGACATCGCTGGACTCCTTCCACTCCTGTGACAGACAACAACTGCAAGTTCTCTCCCTTAGGGTGAGTATTTGAACATGGTCCATTTATGTCTGCCTGTCAAAGAATCCTTAACCTTGATAAAGAAGAGTAGCATTAACAATGTATTTTCAAGGATTGGTGTTAAAATGAATGAACAGTAACCTACAGTGTATTCTCAAGATCATTCTTCTTTCCGAATAAAACTCTTCTAAGGCATGTCCTTTTTTGTTTTAATAAAACTACATTTTTTTTTTTTTTTTAGTATTAAGACCCCAACTGTGTCTATTGGTCGTGGTGTTACAGTATTGTTAGCCCTACTGTGTTTGGGTGATTGTAGTGGCTATTGGAGGTCAAGGGGGCCCCACCCCCCTCCTCAAATGTAACAAATCTTCATCTTGTCCACCTTGATAGAATTCCCCCTCCACTGGGCAACCTTTCAGTTGTCCCTGTTTGGTTTTCACACCCCAAGGATTTTCAATTTACTCTAGCTTAGAAGTTATGATATGCATCATGGCCGACAAATGTGGGCAAGCTTGGATATCATTTTTTTTATTTTATTTTTTTATTTACTTTGTTGGTGTCTTGATTGAGATTTGTAGCCGAGCAGAACCAAATTAACTGAACAGGGCTACATTAGCTCTAACCTGGTATGTACGCTATACTGGCTGTACAGAAACTAAAAGGCAGAGATACAACTTTGTTCAATATGCTGCTCATATTTGTTAGTCCGAACATCTATTTTCCCCTCTTCTCTTTTTAGGATGAAATATGCACACTCTGCGCCCGTAGAAAAAAGCAGACGACACGCACTGTAAAGTCCAAAGTGGTAAGTGATAGCAGTTTTTACTGTCCTTGCCTGCCTGGTACTGTGTTTTTCCCCACATAGATGTGTCCACTGTAATGAGCCACATCACTCATACCTGTTAGTGAGGTTTGGCTTCAGAGTAACACAATCCTGGGTGCTGAAATGACAAAATAGCACAGCCAGGTATGAGAAACGTGTACCTGTTAGTACATGAGCCCAACTTCATTGAGAACCGATCATCATTTAAAATGTTGCTGGGATGTGAGTGATTTGTGTACATTTCCCGTAGTAACTTATTTCAAATGCCAAGACAGATATTTGTATGCATTTATCAAGCACAGTGTTGTTTTAGCTGAGCATTAAATAATACACAAGTGAAATGAGTGAAATATATGGGTGATATCAAATATTATCTGTTAATCAGCTAATATTAAAAACTCTTTGATTGATCCTGCGTTATTGTAGTTCTGCAAAACTTGGTCATGGTCAACAATAGCTCCGTTTTCCAAGCTAATGATACAATATGGTGTTTGTCACCAGGTCAGTCCACAAATGAGTGTGAGGAATCTCAGGTCACGTAATGGGAATCACCAATTATATCTCCATCACGACTAATGTGGCCATTCTATTGATTAGATCTCTCGTATACACTCATGTATCCATGCCACACGAGTGCACACACACATTTCCAAACACTTTCAGGTAGGGATGGTGAGAAGAAACACAATCAAACTTTTAATTTTGTTGGATTGAAAGAATGTCAGTGTTTGTGCGTGCGTGCGTGTCAAAATTTGAATGGAATGATTTGCTACAGGTATGTTCCATGTGCTGTCACTCACCAATCAAGTATTACAATATAAAATATTTGAATACTTCTGTCTAAATATACAAAATCAAAATGAAATGTACTTTTTGGTTTAAAGTTGGAAATTGCTGTCCATATTCTACCCCAAACCTAAGGTATGAAATCTATTTATCAAAGTGCACTTCTCGTGAAGAAGCACCTTTGAGACACAGATTTGATTAAAGCGTATTGGCAGGAGCGAAGATGCTGGGTGGCTTGGCTGCAGAACCAAGTCCACCTCCCCAAGAGTCCTATCTTTTCAGAGTAAAGCAGAGTCTAGATTTCTTTTTCTGCCTAAAAGATTTAAATATTAGTTCTTAATTTGTGTAGTATTCAGTTAAATCTTCAAAGATGAACTCTCACTGCATATCTGCTGGCCTAAAAAAGTCCTTCTAATCATTGCAAAAAAGTGTAATTGCCCCAACACTGCAAGCCATACTTCCAATGTAGACATATATAAAAATCTACAGCAATTAAATATATCTTTGACTGCTTTAAAGAAGCCGCAGTTCGGACTGAATAGCCCTCTGCTCACATTTCCAGTTTGAAATTGATTTCTTGTCATAGATCAGAGACCTCTTGTCATTCCACTTCCAATCCGCAAATGGTTTCTCTGAGCCTGCTAACTGTCGTCCCTGTGAGTGGGCAAACAGGGGGAACCTCTACGGATCTTTACCCTGGGCACTCAGAGCAGTCGAGGGCGTAGAGGCAGAAATCAAAGGGACTTGGCTCATTCCCCATTGCCAGCCTCCATTGTCTAGCTGATTTGGGATTGCTGGAGAAGGTGAAAACTGCGGGGTGGAGTGTGGGGGTGGATGGAGATCAGGCAAAGCAACCCCCTTTTTTTCTAATCTTTATCCACCATTAACCTCAGTGCCCCAGTGTGTGGCTGAGATCAGGGCCATTGGTCAATCCCCCATTCACTGCCACCCAGAATATTTTAAAGTTAAGCCCCCTCGCTTAACAAAAAAAGTCTTACTCATCAAAGGTTTGCTCTCCCTTCTTTTGCTCTCATTCCCAAGGATCTGCTGCCGTTCTTCATGCACCCTTCTCTCTATGGTCCACTGTTTTGTCTTCACACTTTGGCGAGGGGGAGGGAGAGAAGTTGGAAGTTTTGGAAGTTTCCATATTTCGATTTAATAAGGTTTGGGTTGGGGGTCTGACAGTGCCACGCTGTGAGCAAATTGGGGCAAAAATGGATTGACCAGTGATGTCCTGCCCTTTGCTGATCTCTGGGATTAAGAGCTGTCCTGTTTTTAAATAGACTCCGCAATTGAACTTACATTATTTCCACAGAGGAAATATTTTTCACACCTGTGATGTATATTCCCAGCTTTTTTCTTCGGTCCTTTGCTGAATTCAGTCCAGATCTCCTACTCCATATGAACATTTCAGATTCTTTCTCTATACTATATCTTTTCTTGGCAGGTGTCAGGTATTTATCTTGCAGAGGTCTGGTGTTAAAGAGAAATGACTGAGGGACAGAATAGAAAAACAAAAGTGGTCGTGGCGATGCAGGGCAGATGGTGAGGAGTGAAGAAAAGAGATTGCATGTAGAGTGTTTGTCCAGAGTGCACAGTTGCCATGAGAATGGAGGGGAGGTGAGGAGGCTCAGAATAAGTATTGCCGTCATTTCTTGAAGAGAAAATAAAGAGGCTCAATGAGTTTATTGATCCTCGTGGCTGCCTATGCTGTTCTGTCTTTATTTCGCTTTCGCCCACTCTTTTATCCAGTTGTTTTTGAAATGCCAAATCGTCATGCTATTTTGCAGAAGAATGTGATTTGGGAAATTATAATAGGGAAAAAAGATACTTTTCCCGTCAGCAAACTCGGCCTCGGCATACTCTGAGGCCAATAGTGCTGTATATGTACACCTCATATTAGAGATGACTGATACTTTAGAAATGACTGATTGCAAATACTGCATGCACCACCTTCATTTCTATAAACGAGCAGGGATCGAGTGTTTCACATGTTATTCTTTCCCTGCAATTTAATTGGAGAAAGCTTGGGTGCGGAAGCTGGACTCGATGGCATCTCTCCAAGAGCCTGAGATTATTGTGAAACCCAACCCGAGGCAGGCATGACATCAGAGCAGCCTGACATTAGTTTGAACTCCTTATTTCAGGTGGGAAGAATTATGAGTGGCTTCACTCGCAGGTGATCGTGTCCAATGAATCGGTCGCACACAGTCGCACATTCTTCTCCCAAGGTCTACATGCTGATTGTCTTGACAGATTGAACTTGTGTGTTATCACCAAACTGTCACGCAGCCTCATTTTTCAGCCTGCACACATAGTTCTCAGTTTATGTTAGCCCTTCACAGTCCAGTGTTTTATAGGGATATTGTCATTATGACATAAACTAAATCTACACTATTTTAACCCTACAGGGACTGCATACTATGTTTCGGTGTATAGAACTACGTTGAGACAAATCAATGCTGAATTCTTGTGGCGTTTTTCCATTACATGGTACCTGCTCGACTCTACTCGCCTCGACTCGACGCACTGTGCGTCCGTTTTCCATTGCAGATTTTAGTACCGCCTCAGCGTGGCTGGTCGTCATAGCGGCGCCGCAGTAAACTGCCGTGACCTAACCGCGACACACACAACACGTCGAAGGTGTGTTGTTGTTTCCACAGCCAGAAGACACATTTTGTTTAAAATGAAGCTGGAGGCAGCAAAAACAAAACAGCACTGGCTAAACTATTTAAAAATGGCGGGTTTGTTCAGGACACCCCCGTCTGTCGCTTTCACGTCACCTTTTGGTATAGCCTCAGCTCGCTTGGAACCTCGACGGGGGTGGTACTAAAAAAAGTACCTGTTAGCAGGTACCACCTTTTTTTTTGTAATGGAAAACCAAAAAAGGCGAGGCGAGTCGAGCAGGTACCATGTAATGGAAAAGCGGCAATAGTATTTGAGACATTTCCAAAACGTGAAATGACAAACATTAGGTTAATGCCGTCATATACTGTACGTTATCCACAGAAATTGGCTTCTAGGAAACACATCTGTGTTTTTGTTCTAAATCAACCTCAGAAGAAATTGTGGCAATGTGATTTTGGCTTCCTGTGGTGAAATAAGACTTGCATTCTTTAAGTAATCAGATACAAAGAAGGTTTGTATAAATGACATTGTGTGTCATGCATATTTAAATTGAATGAAAACAGCATTCAAATAGTTTCACTCATACATATAGTTCTTTGCATATTGTATTAATTACATAGTGTCCAGGTGTGTCTAAACTACACTTTTGTTATTATGAAAATAACACTTTTATTGTCTTTGACAATTAACATTCTTAGAGATTCCCTCCATTCAAAAATGTGTTTTTCTTATGTTTATGTCCCCTAAAATGCCTGACCTTGAATATACTGACTTGTATCTGGGAAAAGTCTGTCACAAGAGAGGTGTTTTCACATTCCTCTCCTGAGGGGGAGATCTCTGTGCACTTCCCTTAAATCTGGCATTTAAGCGCAAGCTAGATTTCCTACGTCACAGAAAGCCAAACCGTCTCTAATATGCAAATGCCGGAAAAGAAACTCAGAGCGATCAGTACAGTACAGAGAGCAAAAACACATTGTCATCGTAGCTGTGTCAGATGCTAACTGCACTTACTATTCTGATACATCTGTTAGTCGCCAATTTTGGTGTGCAACAGAGTCCTAATCTAAGTCTGGGTCTGACCGACGCCGGGTTCAGGCAGGATGCCGAAACTACCGCTGCTGATTGGTTAACATGGGCACCAAAAGGAAACGGGCAGCGAGGATTCGCGCCACTCCCCTTCCTGTCTGAAACCGGCATTAGGCTTAAACACATGGCTGAAGCTCTCCCATTTTTCGAGCCATCTTGATGCACACTGCATTTCACCAGTCAACCTAGCACAGGCAGTGTTGGTGGGAGGGGCCCGAGGCCAGATCCAGAATTTCTTAATGAGTGAGAGAGAGTTTTTTTATAGTTTTGTTTTTTTACTTTTTATGTGGGAAAACCGTGTTAAACAAAATATTAATCATACCAGAGTATTTTTACATACTTTAAAACATGTCTGGAGGGGGACGTTAAGATCCCTTAATTTCTTCAGATAATGCTATCCTCCACTGTAGCTCTCTCTCTCTCTCTCTCTCTCTCTCTCTCTCTCTCTCTCTCTCTCTCTCTCTCTCTCTCTTTTTTAAGAAAAAGTTTCAAATCAAACCACACGGTCACAGCTACTGAAAAAGCTTTTACTCCAGAGGCAACAAGCCAAGTCCTTTGTTCATAATGATCACTTGATCGCGGGCTGAAAAGGGATACAGGCGGCAGCGAAATCCTACAAGAGCTTGGAATCTGGCTTCCTCACCGCAAACCACAAGCCCAGACAGTGCAACTGCTACTACCTGGTTGGAGACGAAATGGGCAGAAAGCATCCCTGTATGTGTGTGGTGTGGAAAGCACACACACACACACACACACACACACACACACACACACACACACACACACACACACACACACACACACACACACACACACACACACACACACACACACACACACACACACACACACAGCATGCTCGATTTGGGTCATAGAGCTGACAGACAGTGGAATGTGAATGTGTGTATGTTGACAAACTCCACTGCACTCTGAATGGGGTTTGTGATTACACCTCATCATGCGTGCTGCATCGGTCCTGTCCCTGGCCCCCGATCCTTCTCCCTCTCTCTCTTCCTTTTCACTCCCTCTCTCTCTCTCTGCCCATTTCTTCCTCTCTTACCACACTGCCTCATGGGCAATCATGTGGTCACACTACCTGACTCCTTGCTGCTCAAGAGTGCAGTTGACAAAAACAGCCCGAGGCCCATCATGTGGAAAAGATTCAGTTGGCACACAGCATACATTCTGCCCCCCACACTACAACTCCTCACTGTCTCCCACTAAGTAACTAAAGCACAAGGGTGTTTCCTTCCTCTGCTCACCTGTGAAGGGAAATAGCGTGGCTTTCCTCCTGTCTGAGTGTGTGAGAGTGGGTATTTTTGTGTTTGCAACTTTGTGGCCAGGGCGCGTGGATGCCGCTTTAAACCATGCCATGTGTGCACAAGTGCGTAAGGGTACATGTGTGTGTGCTTTCGCCAAGCCGTCTCCCTTCCACACTCTGAAAGGTGCAGGCAGTTTCTCTTTGTCAGTTGAGTTGCACTCCTCATGTCATGTAACATAAAGCTGGCGGTCAGTGAGAGCTCTCAGCTGTCAGTCAGCTTGGTGGTCCTGGTCTGTCGAGCTGCTCACCTGTGTTTATTGGACAAGACCTGCTACTACCCAGGGAGAGCACCTTGTCTCCCTTTCATTATTTTCCTTTCTCTCTCCCATGCTTTCACCTTGTTTTTGTCTATTTCTATCATTCCCTTTGTCTTTCTTCCGCACTCTTTCTCCCTCTCTCACCACAATATAGCTTTTTATTTAGCTTCTCTCTTTTTTATTTTTTAAATCCCCCGCTACCTTTCCTCCCAGTTCTTCTCCCCGCTGTCCTGTGCAGTTTGTTTTCTCTGGCTTTCTTCCCTGCTTCTCTATTTCTGCTGTCCCTACTGTCCGTTTTTTATTTTGTGGGACCTCTTTGTCAGTCCTTCGGTTTAAAGCCGTTCATCTCTGTTCATCTCTTCTCTGCACCTGGCTGAGCACACGCACGAGCATGCACACACCGCCGACTGATTGAAACTTGTGTCTCAAAGTTGCTAATGTTCACTGAAGCATTATATTGTAGATAAAGTAAATAAACTAGGTTACCATGGGAGAAGACCCTGGAATAGACTGCAGTGATCGGGCAGATGACACACACACACACACACACACACACACACACACACACACACACACACACACACACACACACACACACACACGTAGCCTTGCGATGCTTTCTCTCTTTCACATACACACACATAAACAGGCACACATCAAGTAAATGGCTGAAAAGGAGTCAGTGGTGTTGAGGTATGAGCGGAGCATAGGGTGGGGAGATATTTTCTATGGCTCAGGAATTTCACAAGTTTAATGTTTTTTGAGGAGCTCGCTAGAAAAATTGGGTTCTAGGGCCTGCACTCAAGTGGTTGCTTATGTTGTCAGTCCAAAGCATATAGTCAGTATATTGTAACTCTATAATGCAAAGGTCATTTATTTTTTGCTCGGTTAATTTCCCTGTAGTCATACATAACCAGACAGATTTAACAGATGTTGAAAAAGTCTTTTAGGAAACGTTATTAACTTAGCCACAGCCAAAGGTAGTCTCGATCATTTCCACTTCTTCCATTCGCGTTCTCTTTACTCTGAACTCTGTAATACTACTTTTCTTTTTAGAAGCTCTTTCAAACCGTTGTCAGTCAGTTCAATTCAGATGGGTTTTGTTGGAAAGACTCATTAGCTAGGCTAGTTAGCATATTGCTTAAAAGCGAGGGCTGACTCTTTGTGGCTGCAGGGTTTTAAACCGTCCACTGAATGATCCCTCAGGTTAGAGTGCTCGCGAGGCAGTAAAGCCACTGCATTCATATTTCCGTCCGGTATCATATAAAACTCCCTTGCATTCACCGTGGTTCCATTCTGTGCAGTAAAGTGGTATAGGTGACATGGTAATACATTTGCATTGTGCCTGGTGATAAATACTCTACCAGGTCTTACTCACTCCGCTGCTTCTGAATGTGTCCGGACAGCGCCTGTATTGTCAAAGGCACTGGGGTCATTCAAAACTCAGTCTCCCTCCCTTCTGCCTTTTGTCAAATATTTCGGCGCGAGTGATAGTTTTCTCATTTATTTAGTGAATAGTTGGCGGGTGAAGAAGAAAGAGAGTTTTACATTATGGAAATGATGGAATGGGTTATAATCTCCCACATATTCATCACGGCAGACATTGGACCCTTGTGATACCGTCCTCCATTTGGCCATTGTTCCGGTTCTCTTTCCGCATACTGTTCCCCTCAATGGGCAAAGCAGGCTTTAATCCTGTCGCTCTTTGGAATGACAATGTTTACTAGCTATCATTCAATAAGGAGCCAGGAGCATGACACACATCCCTCTGTCAGTAAATGCTGTGTGAATGTGCTCGAACCAGATACAAAAGAAAGGTATTGTTAGCCCCCTGAGGATAGGATGGAAGCGTTAGGCTAGTTCGACAAAGTGATCTGGGTGCATGGTTGGTAACCTCCAAAACCTTTCGATATGTTTTTGCCTGACTTCCCTGTCTCGCCCATACATTATACATTACATTACAGTTATAAAAAATAAGCCCTGAACAGGCCTTTGGATTTTGCCTGTCCATACAACAACACATTGACGTGGCAATGTTGAGTAATTATTGTCTGTAAGTAGGGATTAGGGTTGTGGATGTTGACAGTAAATTGGCTTTCAGAGTGTGTGTTTAACACATCGTTGTGTAGATCAGACACATTCTTGCAAAGAGTGAAGGTGTCTGTACATAACCCCCCCCCCTTTTTTTTTTCTTATGTATTTACAGTTCACCAATAAATATGATGTTATTTTTCTCACTCACTTATCTCTTATTGTAAAGGATGCACAAGTGAACTAATGAGATTTCTAAATATAAAAGAAGAAGAAAAAAAAAATCCAGGGAAGCTAAGATCTTTGTCTGGCTTTATTTTTCTCCGTTTTCTTTGCTCCCTCCAAATTGTTTTCCCTTCAAAGTCTTGACAGCATTTGGGATTAGTGCCATAGCTGCTAACAATCATTAGTGTATTTTCACCATTGTGTCATGCACTGTTTTCTACCACCACCACCACCACCACCTCCTGCGTGTGTCTCCTCGCTTTCGTGCCGCGCAAGAAATGAAAAACAATCGTCGCGACCTCCAGCGACCCCTCCTGACGCACAGACAGTTAAATGGTTTGTAAGACGTTTAATTACCAAATGGTATAATCGTTATTCATCTCATCATTAGATGTATGATATTAAGTGAATTGCCTCCCTTGGGTCCCTGTGTTTCACAGATCAATAGATTTAGATGGAGCTTGAAGGGGGTGGGGGGCTGGGTGGGCAGTTAAAACACTTCTGAAACCCCTGATATGAACACATGCATTGTTTTTGTGATGCACTGTGGTGACATTCACTCATTTATTTATGAAATTAGCTTTTATATAGGTTTAATAATGCTAATGTCTATGTCTGCACCCAGGAATGGCAGTATGTCACTTTTTTTAATGGGTTTACAGCTCCTGGGTTTATTTTGATGGTGGAAGGACATGAAACAATGGACAAGGTTATGGCACCACAGACTTCCCATTGGCATAGTGCTTGCGTTTGCACTTTTGGGACACTTTGTTGGTATCAAGCATTGTTTAAAGGCATTGTGAAGATTGCTAATGCAGCGTGTACACCTCTGAGGCCCGGTAGCCTGCAGCTTGATATCGCCTGTATTCCCAATGTGAATATGGCTGAGTGGTGATCGGGGACATGCTGCACCACAAGCTGCTATTCACTGCAGCCGGCACTACTAGCCTGAGTTAATTGTCCATTATCTGCTATTATCTAAGCTCTACCCCTCTCTGTCTCTGTTATTCGCTCTCACTCATGATTCTAGCCGCCAACACCAGTTTCACTCCCTCAATATGCTGTATCTACTGCCTTTTCCTCTCTCTCTCTACCTACTCTAGCAACCTTATACCAGTGTTGTAGCAGAGTCCTGGCAACTGAGTTCAAATAGTAATAATGATTCCCTTTGTTCCTGAGGTACCTTAAACAGGATTCTGAACATGAAGTCAGCAAAGCATCATGTTCATTTCTTGTCTTATCTCCCTACTTGATTGGGAGGTGCTTCTGTGTCTGATATTCCCATCCAGAGTAAAAGGTTTGAAGAATATCTTTTTGAAAAATATTTACAGAATGCATTTGAATTACAATATTTAAAACGGTATGTTTAATAAGTATTGGATATCAGCGATGAGGTATCTGTTTGACAAGACAAAATCTTCTATTTTGGATGAATAAATACTGTTAATTGAAGTCTACAGAAGAATAATCTTCTTCTCCTGCCTTTAGTTTGATAAGTCATAGATCTATCTGCTAAAGTGTTTGAGGAATCCTCAGAAATTTCACTTGATGGCACTGTTTTCCTTTTTGCTCCAGCTGAAGCAACAGGGCATGTTTTATGTATGCTGGGCACAATGTGAAAAGCCTGGCTGTGCCACAGATATGCATGTCTTTTCTTTCTCTTCCTGTCCCTGGGCACTGAAAACACAGGAACACTGACAAACAATACAATCATGCACTATACAATTTTTTTTTTTTTTTTTTACAAATCATTACACTTTATATAACATGGTTAAAAAGCTAGTACACATTGGCACAGTTACTGCAGTGTAGTTCATTAATTTTTTGTGTGTTTTGGAATATTTTCATTCTTTTTGCCTGATGCTTATTTCCCTTAAAAGAAAAGTTGGGGGGGGGGGGGGGGGGGTTGTTTTGAATCTTGAATCTTGCCTGCTTAAAACATGTAAAGTATATTTTATTGTAATTCTTTTAGAAAAAACTGTTACTATTCAGCAGTTTAAATGAATGAAATGGCATTCCTCCTCCGCTGCCAGGCGTTGCTTTAATAACTACATCAACATGATAAAAACTATATGGCCTGGAGTGCTCCTGCAGTTCATTTCAGTCTCACACCTTCCTCTCAATAGGCATGGGCCGGTTACCGGTTTCAAGGTATACCGAGATTTGAAAAAAGTCACGGTTTCAAAACCACTAACATTTTCTGTCATACCGTTCCTAAGGTATGAGCAGATTTTTATGAGGACAGAAAGTGCAGTTTAGAAATCCCTCTCCCTGCCAGTGTGCAGTGTGTTTCAAAATAAAATACATTGTGTTCAATGGAACCCAGACATTTAAAAAAAATAATACATTTATAGCTGTTATTGCAATGCCGTGAAACCGTGATATCTTTGCTGAAGGTTATCATACTGTCAGAATCTCATACCGGCCCATGCCTACCTCTCAACTACCACTTCATATGGTCAGATCTTCACCTACAATTAGTCTCCAGAAAACACACACACACACACACACACACACACACACATTCAGTCATTCATGCATTTTAAAGGGCTTTATTGTTTGTTATAGTTTGGAGTTTAGAAGAAAATACAAATTACTAAAGCATCAAATTCATTTGAAAGGGAAAAAAGGTTGCCCATTGTCCATTACTCTCCCCGCTGTCTAACAGAGAGGGGGATTAAACTGAGTTTAAATAGAGGTTGGATGGATGGATTGGGGTGTGTAGGGTGGTGGGGGTCAAGATCATATTAAGTGCTCACAAAGCAAATGGCTCAGCATTAGGATGTGTTGGTCTGGTGGCCCTGCCTCATGAGCAGCCTTTAAAGACGCAATATATCACAGTGGAAAAAAACTAGAGCTTGTATTTCAGCATCATGCGCATCATAAATAAAGGTGTGCCATGTATAATTGAGGCTCGTGCATGGGGAACTCGACTGGAGATGAGAAATGGAAATCTGTGTACTGGTAAATAGATAATCACACAAAAGTAATTGAGGTTTTCAAACCCCAATCTAGTCTGCCAGCAGGAGCTCGTTTGCATGTTAATCACGTCAGTGATTTCCCTTCATCACAGGGAAGTCCGTGCACACTTCCATAACCAGCTTTTAATTGCATTTAAAATGTCACAGAGGTGGAACACATGTAATTTAGCCAGAACTGTGTCCAAATTAATGGGTACTACTGAGACGCTCCATTGGACAGGGTTGGAAATGAGAGGCTGTCCATTGTTTGGGTCTTTATTAGAGATGCCTCTGTCTTCCAGTCTCTCCATGATAACATCTCTACGGCACCTTTTGAAGTGTATATCAAGACTTTAAAATGAAATCTGACAAGCATTTTGTGAACGACTTAACACTACAATAGATGCCAACTTCTTGCACAATAAACCAAATGGATGGACATTAAAAAAAGGTGGAAAAAGAAACTTCAAAGGGAGAGACCACAATGCCAAAGTGCTTGGTTTTAAATGGAGAAAGAAAGGGAGGAATAGTTAATTTTCTTTCATCGCCAGGTGTTTTTGGCGTATAAATTACCAAGATGATGTTTCCATAACACAGCTTAGGGCACTCCAGAGAGGGGAAACCTGCAAAACAGACCTATTTAATTTTTCATTGAGGTGGACCATCAGGAGCTATATGCCAATATTCCTCTTCCCCTTTTCCAGATGCCTTCTACACCACTGTATCTTACCAAAACCCAAGCCCCTCTTACTTATTTCTTTTTTTTTTTTTTAAATAGAAAACATTCTGCCGAGACCTACATGAAAGGAAGGAACTGTTGAAATGTTAATTTTACCATCTGCTGTCGAGGCCTGCTACCTTTTTTTTGTGTGTGTGTGTGTGTGTGTGTGTGTGTGTGTGTGTGTGTGTGTGTGTGTGTGTGTGTGTGTGTGTGTGTGTGTGTGTGTGTGTGTGTGTGTGTGTGTGTGCATTTTCTTTTTTTCCCTTGCCTTCTTTAATTCCCAGTAGTTCTGTTCTGTTTCATGAATGTGCTGCTATTTTGGCTGTTTGAAGTCATGGGGTCTCTGTGAGCATGGCTTTGACTGGCTGGAAAATACAATGCCACATGGTGGCTGGTGGAGACTGTCCATTACCTTCCTGTTTTAAGCCCAGTCCCTCTCCTGGTAACCCTGTTTCTTATACCAGTCCCAAGGCTCCAGTTACACTCCCATGCCCACCTCCACTACAGTCTGTCAGTCTCTCTCTCTCTCTCTCCCTGACTTGGGCTTGCCCTTGCTCTCCCTCTTTCCTGAGTGTGCACGTCTTAAGGGACCTATTTAGTCTGTTTATCTTAATGCTGAGGATTTTAATCACTTGGTTACAAGACCCCTAGCACCTTTTAGCTAATCAAAGTCCCCCCCCTCTCACCACACATTATTGCTAGTTTTCCTGTAAGCTCAATAAACCCCAGCAAATCCAAGATAGAAATGAAATTCTCAACAACTGTTTCTCCATCTCTGGTTCGTCCTGTCTACTCATCACAAAAGTTGACACTTTTAAAAGCAAAAGTATATTGCCAAGTTTGCTGTGAAGATTTTGCCAAATGGATAGATTCCATTGTGAGATTTGATAGTTGGCAATTAGGGTGAGACATCCTGTGTGCAGAGTTGCTTAGCATTTTCCTTGGCCGGGACCAGATTGTTTAGTCTGCTCTCATTGTGAGCTGTTTCTGAGCTGCAGTTGACGGTTGTTTGCAGAGCGCTGGGGGAAAATGTGAGAGGGGCCAGTGCCTTTCTCTATTTATTTATTTTCCCCGTCCTTGGAGCTGGAATCTGATTTGTGTTCATGTTTCTCTATTCTCTCTGAGCGGTTTTTAAGTGTGGCTGCTGAAATCTAGACTCTGTATGACCTCACTGCTCGGCCTGTGTTTCATTAATGACCAGCCCTGTGGTTTGGGGAGAGGAATATTTTTCATATGACACCGCCTTGCATTAGCGTGGAGCGGCAGCTGCACAACCACAAAACCATCCAATTTTGTGGCTTTGAAAGGTGTGAAAAGTTCAGCTCCCTATAGCAAGCATTGCATTTATAATTACAGTCAGTGTATGCAAGAGTGCACGTATATGTGTCAAGGAGCGGAACTACTGAAGACTTGTAAAAAAGAAGAAGAAAAAAAGTCACCTGCTAATGAAACCTTTGTCTTTCATTCTCCTTGGCAACTCGTGAAGTAAATAGTGGAGATATGTTTAAGGGTGAGACGTTTACACACTTGCAGATTTGACATGCTACGTGCATGAGAAGCCACCTAAAATAACAAGCAGAAATTCGAAGTGGAGTAAGTAGCATTTTGACAGCTTGATTCATTTGTAATAAATATTTAATTTCAACATGGTTTTATACAGCTGTTTTATACTAAGAGTCCCTAATACAAGCAAGTCTTTTAAGTCTTTTTTTTTTCTCTTCAAGTGCCACATCTGGCATAAGAGGTATTTTTTCGCAGATTGATTGATTTCCCAGGCTTTGGTGGAAGCGACTCACGCAGGCCACACAGCAATTGACCAAAAAGCATGCAACAATTCACAGACACACGTAGCAAGCTGCTGCACCCCTCCCCTCCCAAAAAAAAAAAAAAAAAAAAAAAACCCAGACACTAGACTACTGTAACTCTGTTTTGTACCTTGCAGGATATTAAATATCCAAAAGGAAACCTCGGATTTGTCCCGTCCCAAAACAAAGAGCCCTTGTGCTGCCACCCTCCTCTTTTCTTCCCCCCTCACTTTAAAACCAAACTGGTACTATCAAGATCATAATCACAACAAACACAACTTCTTTGAATACACAAGAAAGCATGTGTACATTTGCAGACAATTCTAGCCATTCATCATGGTGCAATCCCATAGTCCTGGCAGCATTAAGTGTTGTGTTGTCAGCTTGAAGGCAGGAGGGGGAACAGGGAGAGATTGAGGTTAGTCGCCAAGGCTCAGGGAGAGTGAACAAAACAGAAGATGACCTAATAGTCCTGCTATGTATTTGAAGTAGAGCCTGCTGTTTGTTTGGGGAGGTTCGGGGCTGGATGTGCAGGGAGATGTCTCACCGGCAGCTGATGGGTACTTTTAAGCTGTCAGAAACATCCCCTTTGCCATTCGTCTTCCTGAATAGACGGCAACTGGCTTCGACGGGGGCAAAAGGCAATACAGAGACGAAGTTAATGATGTTTCCCAAGTTCGCAAAGTGGTGAAAATGTTATAATTGGGTGCCTTTGTGTAAATTAAAAGTCAGCCATGATGATAGCTTGACAAGTGTTTTAAGCCACTGATGCACGCTCCACACACTATTTTTGGGGCCTCGTGTTGTGAGATCTCTAATGAGTCTGCTCTCCACTTATATATGTTTGTAAACAACAGTCTTGCAGGTTGTCACTGAGAAGAAAGTTCTATATTTTGCTCACGGCAGAAATTAATTCATATTCACAGCACAAACATCATCAACCAGCTGTAAACTACTTAATTACATGCCAAGACTGCAATAAACATACTGAAACATTGATACTTGTGTCCATCTGTAAGTAATTTATTTAATTTGCTGTATAATTTTCTTAGATTAAGCTCATTAAGAGAACACATTCAAACATAGTGTTGGAAAGGTACACCGATTTCTTGATAAAAGGTTGTGATCCATGCAGCATACTGTGAATATTTCACTAGATTAATCAATTTTGTGAACAATACGCTTTTTCTTATTTAAATTCCCTGAAGCAATCTTTGGACAGTATAAGCCAAACCACAATGTTGATAACTTTTAAGAAATGGTGTCGGCTGAATTTTCTTTTTTTGAATTCCATAAATTGCAGTCTTGCTCTTTCCTGTGATTTTGAACAAACAGTTACAACTCTTGATTCTCTGAAATCCCTGCCAGCCCTTTTCTGTTTTGATAAATTGTACATCTAGTCCTATTTTCAAAGTCATCAGCGATTGCTTTTTTGCCACTCAGAGTACTGAACCTGGACAGCTTTTAAAGGTAGTGAGTAGGTATGATAAGTGGCTCAATCCTTGTACTAAAGCATTTTTACTGAAGGTTTAATAGCTACTGTATAATGAATTATAATGTATTCTCTCCAATTGCAAATTTCCTTTTAATATAGCCCTTCTGCCGTAGCAAAAAAGCCCATCTGAATGTTATTGTGACCAGCTTTTTAAGAATACAAATCAATTGCCTGATTTTAAGTAGTTAGATTCATACTTTTGAGGCAAATTTCCCCCAATGCCAAATGGAATGGTGCTTGTATAACCGGAATAGCTAACCAATTCAAGTAGTGACATCATGGTCAGCTCCAAGTCAACTGTATGTTTTAGTATAAAATACAACCGTTCATCTGAACATTTGAGCCTAGTTTAAACTCATTGAAAAGCAGTAGGCTTATGAATCATCTTGCTGTTCCAATTTAATGGAACCTTTCAATGACAGCGTGTACCAGCACATCATCAAAGTGAAACTTCCAAAGTTCCGCTTAACTTGTTGCTGAAATAGTTTCTCGTTTTCAAGAAAATTGCAGCGCGCCAAGACCCAAGAAGTGTATCAGGGAATCTTCCTTGACGGAAAAATTGCCTCTTACATACTTGTCTTTGACCAAAGAGAAGCCCTCACCCACTCCAGGGGAACATGTGCTGTTTAGGAAGATATAAAGGAGTAATTTTATTACTCGGTACATCTCCCCTCAGAAGCCATTTCATTTCTCCTTTCAGCCTCCACAGAAGCCTTTATTTGATCTCATATTCCAGAGTATGACTGCCTCAAACCAGTCGGACTCCGTTTATTTTCATTTGGAAAACACATTTAGTGTTGGAGGGGTGGCAGCGGATGGAAGTAGAGAGCAGGGTGTTCGGATGTGGAAGGGACTGAGGCAAGTTACTCTATCACATGCTAATGTCCTCCTGCAGGGTTTTTTTCCGCTGTGCCTGATTGTTGGGAGCCAAACTTTATATTTCATTCTCCCAATTTGATCAGTGTGACTTTCTTTGGTGTAATCAAGAAAAAATCTTTCAAATATGCTCACTTCTAGTCTTCTGCTTCTTGTAAAAACTTCCTCGCAAATAACCCTTAACTTTGCATCCATACAGTGAAATTGATACAGCTGGATACCCTTTACTCAGTGCTTTGAAACTGCAGATCATTGGAAAAGTGTGCCATTTATTAGGCACCCCACTTAGGCAGCCCAGATGTAGCTGGTCACTTGAGAGGGAGACGTCCTCATAAACTCTGAGACTTTAGAGTGGGCACAACACCCAACTGTAGAGTCCAAATTAACGCCCCCCCACACACACCCTTCCTTAGACTCTACATCTTTGACTATTTAACAAATCCTATAACAGTGCAGCTGTCCTGAGGAGCCAAAACTGTATAATAAGTTTCCCAAAAATCTTTCTCCCTCTCTCCTATTTATCAGATTATCTCTGTATGTGCCTGCAGCACCTATATCCTCTGCAGCCCGTGTCTGGTGACAGCGCAATGACAACATTTTTGTGCTCCGGAAGTCACACTCACCTAAATACTTCTTTATGTCTTGTCTGTCTCTGTGGGTTTTTTTTTCTTCTTGTTTTTTTTGGGTGGAGGTGGGGTGGGGGGATGATATTGTTGCCTCCACTGGGCTCAGTTCCACACAATGAATTACCTCCAGATGTAATTCCTATCCCCCGCTTTTCGCCCTCAAATTAGTGGCTAGTAAAAATTAGGTTTGAATTAGCTGCGGTGTGGAGAATAGAAGAGTTTGAAACTTCCATATAATGAGTTTATTATTCTTTGCTGGAATGCCATTTTCCTGAATTAATTTGATTAGGTTTTTTTTTTTTTAGCTGTTATTGGTGTCGAGTTGAATGGTGTTTTAGTCATGAATGGATAGCTAATGTGTCAGCAGTAAGTCAGAAGGCCGAGGTAATCGGAGGACTCTGAAGTCCACTCTCCAGCAGAACGCTCCATAGCTTCTGGAGATCATTCCCAAACTTTCTCCATTATCTAAGTCACGGTCGGTGTTTAATTTTTCTGTCATCCCGCATGGAAGTATTTATCATTGCTACTTGCAAACACATTGACAGGATTCCTTTGACCTGAGATCGCGGTTGTTGCATAGCATATACAGGTGTTGTGCTCTTTTGACTGCTAGTGGAGCTTGTCTTGCTGCCATTCAACTGTGCAGCCATGGTTCTGGGAAAGATAATGTCTTTGGCAGAGCTGGAGCTGTGGGATTCTCAGACACTACACATCACTGTCATAAATGGGTTTCAGGTTAATCGCTAACAAGAAATCTGAATGTGTGAAACGACAATTGTATCTCACTTTTTTTGAATCTGTTCCTTCATCTTGATGACATCTCAACATAAAAAACAAACAAACTTGGTAGCATGTAGTTTTTCTGTGACAAGGAATTAATTTAAACGGCAACCACCTTTACTGCATGATATCTACTCCTGTGAAAAAGGGGGAAGTTGCCATGCTCTGCTCTTTCATCTAATTCCAATCTGCTGTATAACAGGTAAACTGCTGTGAGCTGCACTTGCTTGTTTAAATTTACCCGGCTCAGCCGAGCCTTTGATTTCAGCAACTCGTTTAATTCAAATACGCTTTTGAAGAAAAGCTATTTTTTTTAGGAAGGGGGGAGTAGGGCATCAGAGGCAGCTGTGATGGTGGGAAAATAAGAGGAGGCGCAGGAGGGCCAATTTAACGTGGAGTGTCTGTCGCTAGTCTACCAGCTCCTTCGTTTCAAGAGGCCCGGTCAGCTTGAACTGTCTGACTTCTGTCATTTCGATCTCTTTTTATTTTTCTGCTGTAATGTATACTTTAATTCCCGCCCGCCTGCTGTCTGTGTGTAGCAGCGGCGTCTGCAGAAGCAGCTGGAGGGGAGGTGCAGGTATCATTAAGCCTTGGAGAGGCACCAGCGGAACGCTGCTGAGTGCTATACGTGGCTCCTTGCAGCGCATGTTGATATTTCTGGGCCCAGTGAATGTACAGCCTGGTTTATTTTCAATAGGAACCCGAGGCCGGGCTTGGCCAGAGCCCCGGCTGCTTACTCGGGCTGTTGATATTGAGTCAAGCAAACACTCTCTCAGGGATGTCCTGTTGGGCACTCAGCCAAAGTCGCAAATGGAAGTCACATGTGGAGACTCCCAAGGCAATGAGGCCTCAATTCACACCCATCGCCGCTACTTTTATTTTTCCTTGTATAAGTTTTATTTGTATATGTATATTTTATACTTGTATAAATAATAGTTATTTTGTAGACCAGAACACCAAGCCTTACATTTGTCTTATTCACTGCTTTACAAATGGTATATTTCTGAGAACTGCAATTTTCAAACAACAAACAAAACAGAATCACCATATTTATTATTGTGATGGCAGTAATCAGGCCCCTCTTTATCTTTTTTTTTTATTCACTGCTCTCATTTCTTTTTGCAGTGAAATACATATGCAAATATATTTGGACATTGTCATTATCAGCCACTTAATAGGCATTTCATTAGGGATTTTCTGAATGCACGGTGCAGGGCAAGTTGCCATGGATACCCTGGTGCTTAAGTACAGTATATTAAAATGCTGCTGCCTTTCAACCACTTATATAATCACCGGTCCGTAATGGTCTCTGCTCTCTGGCCATAAGCAACATATCATGTGATCAACATTGCCCAGGACTAAAAAGAGCCCTACCCCCTCATTATGCCTTATTTGGCCTTTTATTTATTTATCTGTAGGCAGGACTAAGTGGCTCGTGAATTGTGCTTGTGGAACATTTGTGTGGCAACTAATGAATGGTGCTGATGTGTGTGCTCTATGCCATGTGTGTGGTGTTTCGCTCTTTGGATTCAGTGGTTATCACTGTGTGGGAGTTGTTAAGGGCAGTTGAGCATATTTTAACAGACAGTAAAATCACTTCATTTTGTCTGACTAGCTCTTAAATGTGAGAATGGACGAGGGAGGAGGGAAGTCAAATGGATAACCTTCCAGTGCATCATTGATGCTCTTGGCACTTGGGCTTCAATAAAAACAACACTCAGTCAGAGAAAAGCCACAGTCTTTGTCTCCCTGCGCCATCCTCTTTGTCTTTTGTCCTCATTCCACTTGTGTATATTTAAAAGACCATGCACGCTTTTAATGTAAACACGTACAAAGCGTATTTCTGTTCTAAATTTCCCTCATTTCTATCACTAGCGTGCACGTTTTCATCTGATGGTTGTTAAAGGGTTAATAAGGAGTGGTTCACATGGCTGAAGGCTGGGCTGCTTCTGACTGACAAGCCTCATGGCTCTCGGTACCACTGAAGTGATGGTGGCAGAAATGACGAGGGGAAACCTGTTATGGGCGCTTGACTTTGTCTAATGCACCAGAGGCAATGCACTTAACGGTGGCTTTAATTGAAAATTAATAGTAAGTGTGTGTGCGCGCGTGTGTGTGTGTGTGTGTGTGTGTGTGTGTGTGTGTGTGTGTGTGTGTGTGTGTGTGTGTGTGTGTGTGTGTGTGTGTGTTTGTGTGTGTGCGTGTGTGTGTGTGTGTGTGTAAACTGTGAAAATGATAGCAGCGCCGGGAGAAGCGAAGCAACATCCGTCGCCATCGTTGCACTGCATCACAGATCCATTGCTCCCCCACTGCTGCTGCTCCTGCCAGGGTTGGTAACCAGCTGCTGCCACTCTCACCCCTCCCCACTGTACCCACTACACATGTCTATCTCTCTTTCTCCTTTCCCTGTTCTGCCGCCACCACATCAGGACGCTGGTGGGCCTGTTCGTCTCCGTTGACCTTGGCAGCGGAAAGCACTGGAAGAAGAGACGTAGGGAATAAATACCTGAAGGCAGGAGGCGCACAATTGTCACAGATGTGTAGAAATAGGCATAGCATTCCCCATAGTGAAGCGAACGTTTTTAAGGCCAGGGGCCTCTTGTTTGTCTTTTCCAGTGAGGCACTCTGAGTAGTTTATTAAAGGGGCTGAAGGAGCTTTCTATCCTGAAGCCCTTATCGCTGAAAGAGAAATGGGGAAATTACTGGCATAATGTGGATGCTTAGAGCAATTAACAGCAGTTGTTTAATGTTAGCCGCCTTTGCCTCTCTCTGTCACTGTTTTTTTTTCTCTCTTGCTTGCTTTTGCACTCTTGTCATCCCCGTCTCTCGATTTCTCTCACTTGCTTCAACTCCCGCTGTCTCTCTCACTCTGCCATGATTGTTTAGTGTTTACCCTCCCTGCCTCAGAGCACAGGGAGTTGACACTAATGAAAATGCTACATCTTTTGGTCTGTGTTGGTCTCTAAATAATGATATCATACAGCTGAAATATGCTCCAGCGGAGCCTGGGAGATAATGTGCTATTCAGAGCCTGTTAAATCATGCCAGTGCACTGCTCAGAGCTGAAAGTTCAAGTGGTTTTTACCCCACGCTAGGGGCTACATCTTTTCCTAAATAAATCTGTCATAGTTGCCATGGGTGCCTCTCTTTAAAACATAAAAGTTCTTGCACTCTCAATAACCTCTTGCTGTTGCTGCCTGTATGCCTGCACGTGCGTGTCTGTTAGTGTATTTCTTTGAATTCAATTTTGGAGTTGCATCTCTGCCAGATTTAGTTGTGTGTTTGTATTTGATTCTATGTATATGGCACAAACTTATGTCGGCAAAAAAAAAAAGAGTCCCTTCTTGTATTAAATCTCTCAGGCCCATGTGGCAGAGCGAGCTGGTGGCAGATGGACTGGCTTTCTGCATCTGTTGTGTGCAGACTGGGGGCTTTGTACTCCTCTCTCTCCTGGGGAAGACCGAGCCTTTCTTCTTGCCAGTAGATTCCTGTCTGTTGGAGCGACTAAGAAAAACATCTGTGGCATGCAGGGGGGGAGAGAGAGAGAGAGAGAGAGAGAGAGAGAGAATAAAAAAAATGACAAAAGGATTGGCAAACACCATTAGCCCTAAATGTTCCAGCTCATTGCCTGTTGTGCATTGTTTACAGTAGGGGAAACATGTTGATACATCACATTCAGCACATCTGAGCCCAGCCTGGCTTAATTCAGCTCGCTTCAGCTTTTGGTCGGCTTCTTTAGCAGGCAGTGGGGGCCGGGGCTGTTTTGCGGTCCCAGTTAGAGATACTGAACTAATTCATTAGGAGAGACTTGTTCAAATAACTGAATCCTCATGTAAGACATCTGTGCAGACACGTTTGCCTTTTATCAAGTGGTAAACCAAGCTTAAAAAACTGTGGCTGAGGGTGAAAGCTGTGAAATGTTTGTCAGCTTGTGTGTTTTAAATAAGCTATTTAAGCCCTTCCCATAGACTTAGTCTGACCTGGCGTATTGTTTCATGCTTAAAAAGCTATTTAGAGTAGACAGTGGTGGTAGCATAATGGCAAAAGACTCTCGAAAAGCATCATCTTAGTATTTTGTCAGGAAAAAGTGAGGGAGCATTCGGCATGTGGAGGTCTCCCGAGTTCTAAACCTTTGTGGTCTCCCTCCCCTTTCAGATTCCTCTACAAAACGCCTATTCTGAACCCCCCTTATACATACACATACACACACAGTTACACCCCCCTCACCATTCCTTTGCCAACTCTCGCCACCCTCGGCCCCCACCTCTCCGCTCCCCGCGAACCAGCCCCCGTACCCCACCGATCAAGCCACTGGTTTTTGTGTACTATTGGTCCTCATGCGTCAAAACAATCCAGTGGGGCTGCCTGACTTGTTTTAATTAGGCAGCACTGAAACGGCAACTGTCTCTCAGACGTGACCAGGCAGAGGTGCTCTCCCCTCGCACTACTGTAAATACCGCTGTAAATACTTCTCTGCTGATGTCTTTGACAGTAAGCGTCAGCTAGCTTCTCTTTACTTTTTTTCCACCTTTTTTTTCCCCACTTTTGATGTTCTGATTTCTACTAGTGGCATTTTCCCCCTCTCTTCTTTTTTGATACACACTAATGCTTCCAGGCTTCTGAGAATACTTCTTCAAATGCTTTTAACCGGAGCGAGTGGATTTCTCACTTGTTGTTTTAAAGGTAGGTCATTTTATCTGTCACTCTCTCCCTCTCTCTTTTGCTGTCTATTTATGACTTTGTTTGGATGTGTACTTGTGGTACCGTAGCAGTGCTTTGTGATAGCGTGTTACTTGGTAACGCATGGATGTGATATGGCTAATTGTTTTTAAGAGCCCTATACACTCTCTGCCAGAGCACGGTGTGGAGGCTACCGACTGCCGCTGAGCCCTTCACTAATCCCATTCAGACTCTTTACATCTGCACACACACACACACACACACACACACACACGCACACACAATTTGACATGCACACAATCAGAGCTGAAAAGAAAAGCACTGAACTGTGCCAGAATAAAGCCAGGCACACATACCTTAGCGCAAACTCACATCTTGCCGCGGCGTCCTCCAGCCCTTCGTCTGTCTCTGTTTCCCTCTCGTCTTAGCGATGCCGGGTACATAGAGCAGA
Source organism: Gymnocephalus cernua (assembly GCA_023631565.1). NCBI lineage: Eukaryota > Metazoa > Chordata > Actinopteri > Perciformes > Percidae > Gymnocephalus > Gymnocephalus cernua. The sequence goes on along the minus strand of CM042447.1, from coordinate 14,303,132 downwards.
GTAGAGAGCCAGTCGGGCAGGTTGTCTGTAAGAGTGTGTGTGTGTGTGTGTGTGTGTGTGTGTGTGTGTGTGTGTGTGTGTGTGTGCGTGTGCATTTTCACAAGAGACAGAGAGGGAGAGAGAGAGAGAGAGAGAGAGAGAGAGAGAGAGAGAGAGAAACGGAGAGTGTTCAGAGAAGCAGATTTGCGATTAGAGCGAAAGCAGCGCGAGCTGCCCGGTTCGCATGCAGCCGATGTGCAAGGGGAGAGGCGGCGAGCATCCTGCAAGTAGTCACAGCCCTTCCCGTGTGAAGATACACTCACACACTCTCTCATTCACACACAGGATCCACCCACACACACACAGTCTACCTTGCGCACACACACATGCTCTTACACATTTGCACCCAAATGCACAGAATTTTTCTGTTTTCTTTGTACTTGTAAAAAGGAAGTTAATATAAATAAATATGATCACATTTGAAGGTCATTTAAATTAAATGACAGTAAAATAGAGATTTAACTAATAATTGCCTTGTCTACCACTTTCAATAAAATGGGGAATGAAATGATAAGTAGTGTTTTCCAGTAATTGTGATATATTTCATCAGCGGCAGGCATAAGAAGTGATGGTGTAATTATTTCCAGTGTAGAGAGAAAAGGAAGCCACGGTGTCTCTGTCATAAATTTCCATTTTGTACACTACCCCCGTCCCCCCCTCTTCCATTCACACTCATGCTCACACACATACACACTCACACACACACACTCTCCCTCTGCTGTCCCCTCTCCCACTCTTTTCCTTCTTTCCCCCAACTCTAGCCTTTCCTATCAGGCCTGCATGTCTGACCCGCACAGGGGGCCCCGGTCGGTAATTGCCCCGGTGACAACTGGAAATGATAGAATAATTGTCAGGAGAAGCGTCTGGGCTTTCTTTTTTTTTAATGGGGCGAGGGTGATTTAAGTATGCATGAATGGCACGGTGGTGGTGGCGAGTGAGGGAGAGCAGAGGAGAGAGAGAGGGAGCGGGGGGAACTGGGGCGGGGGCTGGGTGGTGGCTGGGGGGGGGGGGGGGGGGGGGGGCGAGGGGGATGGCTGTCTTGTTTATGATGCCATCCCCCATAAACACGGCTGAAGTGATGACACAGATAGTGTTGCCTCTCCACGGGGTGACACCAGTCGACTTGCGGCCGTTGCTGCTAGACACCCTCGGCGGTGGCAGAGGCAAGCACTCTGTTCCCTGGTCAAGCTCTCTGGCACTCCTCACCTTCAGGTAAAACAAAAAAAGAAAGTCAGGCAGACTGTCCATCCATCCATCCATCTATCATCCATCCATCCACCCATCAATCCTGTGTCATCCGTAGTCGACTCCAACCTCTTGGCTGTGTTTAACGGTTGTGTTTTATCGCCGGGCTGTGTCTCCTGCCTTCCCCGCTGGTCGTCCCACTGTGTAACTGTGCAGCCTTGGTCTGCGGGCTCTGTTAATCTGCTGCTTAATTAGTGCTGATGAATGGCTCTGTGTGTGTGTGTGTGTGTGTGTGTGTGTGTGTGTGTGTGTGTGTGTGTGTGTGTGTGTGTGTGTGTGTGTGTGTGTGCGCGCACTGATGTGGCTGTGTGTGTGTGTGTGTGTGTGTGTGTGTGTGTGTGTGTGTGTGTGTGTGTGCACTGATGTGGCTTTGTGTTTGTGTGTTTGCATGAGTGTATGCATGTGTGAACTCACTTGCTGGGGTATTTTGTGGTCTTTTCAGATGTTGCTACTTGCTTTCTATGCTAATTATTGATCATTAAAATCAAGAGGACAGAGATTCACTACTATGGTTAAACATAATGAAAGGGCACATCCACTGTATAACCTTTCATAAGCTAATAACAATCCAATATTAATCAGTTGCAGATGTGTGTTTTTAGAGGGCAAAGCTTTTACTTGAAGTTTGACTTGTTTGTTTTTCTCCTATCTCTTGGTGTAGAAAAAAAAGTCTTATGAGCAGATGTTGTAGTTTGAAGAGGAGAGAGGTCACAAGACTGATAATCGGTGAAGCACTAATTATCTTTATCAAAGACAAGTGGGATAATTTGTTTACTTAAATATTGATGAGGGTGAGTAAGGCATGATATTGGGCTATTGTGGGCATATTATTAACATTTCATAGGGCTTTGTGCAGGAATGCGAAAGGGACTCCTCTTCATAATTTAATACCCTAATGCATAATGAGCTATGTGATTAGTTCACATGGAGAATTGGCCAAACTCCATTTTGAAGGCAGATAATTTACATTGTTCTCCAGAGTCTGGCATATAATAGGTTCTTTAGCGCAATAAAATTAAATGCAACACATTTTATATTTCAGCTTACAAATCCCCCTGGCAATATTCAGTTTTGAGTCTTGTTTTTCTGTGTTTTTTTTTCTCACTTCTTTCCACGTCTGTCCTCATTTTGTAAAAAAAAGAAGAAAAAAAAGAAGAGGGAACTGAATTGTAAAATTGTTTAACTAAAACACATGTTTACCTACATGTTTTATTTAGAATGCACACTGGCCAATTAACACTGTTCATTAGCAGAGTCGCGTTATTTGTTTTGAAAGTTTAACCAATCACTTTGTTATGCTAATTGTGATGTAATTTAATTTGAGTTCCCGTAATGATGATGCCGCTATTATCCACATAAATGATGCAGTTAAGCAGCACGGCCTCATTTGCATGTGCTTGAAGGGAGAGAGGCTGAAAGGAGCCAGCTCCCGTATCACTCTGCTTTAATTTTCCAGCTCTGTTCACTCCTGCCCTATGGGTCTTCCTGGCCTGTCGCTGGCTATTGATGATCAGCACTTTTATCTGAATTTTTTTTAATGACAAAGAGGCCTTTATTTGTCTGCTAACAGATTCCTAAAACTGCAGTGTAGAGACATTAAATAATGGAAATATGAGACTATTAAAAAAATGCAAATGAGTATTTATTAGTCAGTGTATCAATCAGTAAGTGTACAATTGATTTGTGTTCCCCCCACCACACACAGAGGCACGCCCTTTCACATTTTCATTGCGTCTGTTTTGGATTGTTGAGGGGGGGAGAGTGGCTTCTTGAATTTAATATTTCCATATCAAAGTGGTGCTTTGTTGGCAAGGGCTTAATTTTTAATCTGTTGATTCCATCATCATCTTTGGTGTGGACGTTATTCCGATGTGGCTTGAATAGCCGGGTGTGTTTTCAAAACGGAGAGCTGTAGCCGAGCTGTCAGGCAGTACACACTGTCAACCAGTCCCTGCATATTTTTGTAAAATCAATTTCTTAATCCTAAGAGGAGCAAGGGCGATCCTTTCTTCCGAGCAGTTTTAAAGTCCCCAACCGGCCATGGAGAATGTGTGACTAAGCCGGTGTTAAAGACTGCCCATTATCTATTTTGTCGTGGGTTAGACTTTGGTAATTTTCCTGTGGAAAGATTATTTTTCTTCTGACCAGCCCCCCCCCCCCCCCCCCCCCCCCTCTGTTATGCACCTAATTGGTTACATAAATCTTGTCTGGTATGAATGAGGAATGTTGCGGTGTTGTCAACTGCAATCTTCACCCTTATTTACCAATTCATTAAGATCTATCGATGCAGGACTGCTGAGGGGGAATGACAACATAAATCAGAGCTGGAGACATAATGGCCCTAATCAACCAGAAATAACTGGAAACGTCACGATGAGCTATGTCTCTGTAGCTGTGCCCGCCGCGGCTTGCTCCCTGCGCCTGTCCGCTGGATCTGCCGCGCTGTGGAGAGAACCGGAGAGTCAGGCCATCCAACTGCCATTAGTTCCTCCGATTTCTCTCCCCTCGACAGGTCACCAGACCAGTGTAAAGAATTTGTCCATTTTCTCCTTTTTGTTTTCCAACTCTTGCTCCATGTCAAAGCAGCTCAGTCCTGATCGTTCAGGTGGAGAATAAAAGGTCTTTTCTGCGTGGAATACTTCCACGCATGAGGTCTATAAATACAGTGAGGTCGGAAGTACCCTGCATTCACCGGCGCACCTCCTCTACTCTTGGTAAAGATGATTGGACGAGACAATGAGGCCTCCCCTCTTTATAGGTCAATTAGCCCTGATTAGGTGGGCCGAGTTAATTAATGGAATTGGCAAATATGCAAATGAGTGCCGACTGATCAGCTTTCGTCACTGTCTTCCTCTGCCACAGCGACGGGGCTGTCTCCTGCTTCAGCAGAATGAGGTGCCTGATGGGTAACGTGTAAATGATATGGGACGAGCCTAAATGCAGGAGAGAACTAGTTTCTCTCCTCCTCTTTTACTCTTTCTGCGAGGGGTGTGCTGCGCTACAGCAATATATTTAAGAAGTGTGCATTTATCGCTGCAGTGGTGTTTTTTGTCGGAAAAAACTGTAAATTATATATCCTCTTATAATATTTCTCCACTTTGATTCATTGTTGATTTTAATTTAACATTTTCATGTTAGCCTACCATACCCTTTTTTATTATTATTATTATTATTATTAGTAGTAGTAGTAATTGGCTAGTCCATGTACAATAACTGTTTTGCCATTGTCATTTTTCAGAGCTGGTTGTATTCATATAAAATGAATTTGTATTAACATACTATCATGCACACTATTCATGAGTGCCTCTTGCATTTGATTCTAAGAAGACATTGTGCAAGACCATACAATTGAATACGCACTTCACACCCTTTCCTCTGGTTTTCTTTGTCATTTTTTTGCTTTTCTGTACTCCACAAACACTGATTCTGACACACACTCACACTCCATTCAGGGACACTTACACACTGTGGCAAATAGTCTGTCTTTTATCTTATTCTGTCTCATCTCCTTATTGTAAATAGAAGAGAATTAAGTTCTGAACATTCTTGACTGAATGTCTCCTATCACAGAACTACGATTTATTGTCAGCTCAAATAAAGAATTGAAATATGACTGAGGTTTTGTCAATGTAGGGCTCATTGGACAGGAGATAACCACATTTGATTCTGTTGCTTTGAATAATGTTAATCCAGAAAAAAGCAAAGTCCATTATTCATATTCATCTCTTTTCATTTGGCCCTTACATTTTGTAAATATGATTTCTTCAGCCCCCTTTTTTTCCAAAGCAATCTTCATTCACCGGTGAAACACTTTTGAAATTCCTCTATCTGAGAGCAGAAACCATTACCATACACAGATTTATAAGAAGTAGTCATTAATGCTCCTTTATGGTGGCCCTTTAGTGCCAAAAAGGAAGCTTTTAATTCTAAGGCACGGCAGCCTGGCTTGCCTTACTTAATCCGGGGGACTGGGTTTTGTCGAACGTAGCTCTCCCAGTGGTCGTTTTTCCATCTGCGACTCCAAACTCACAGCTTGTAGCTGAAGGCTGTAATAAACTGCTTGTGGTCTTCCTCTGCAGTGACAACTTGCAACCAAGAACAAAAATACAGTGCACACCCAAGTACAAATAAACATATGATCATAATTAAAGACTCTTTGAAGGCATTGATTTATGCTATGCCTTGCAGACATTTATGCAATCTGATTACGTTATTTTAAACTTCTTTGCTCTCCATTATTTGGTCTTAGATTACATTTATCATTTTGAAATGCAGTGGGTTTTAAGGACCAATTTTTTAGTCAGCACATATGTGGCATTTTGATTTATTAAGCAATCTGAAGTGTTGAATATGTGAGCCCTTGCCCTTGCCGAGTTACTTCTTTATTTTGTATGCATAGTAACTTATGGCAATGATGAATTAATTTCACTCAAGCACAGAATCTGTGATTATTTTAAATGGTAACCATATCTCGACTTGATCAGAGAGCTGTGAGGAGTCAGCAGACTGTGAAATGTAATTTCTATTATTATTTTTTTTATTTTGATCTCACAAACCGAACAAATTCCAGCCAGCCACCTGAAATGTGAACTGATAATGAACGGACATCTGGGATCACAGATTTACAGTTAAAGAATTTTTTTCTTCTTTTCGTTTTTTTGTCTTCCTGATGAAAATATTTTTTGCAACTCATGCATATAAAATGAGGGGATAGATCAGTGTTCTAGATAGCGACACAGTGGAGAACATCCTCACACTGAAAATGGATAGGCCAGAGATTTTGAACGAAAACCAGTGTCAGGCCCGCTGTGTGTTAACTACGTAACGTGTGTGTGTGTGCGTGCGTGTGTGTGTGTGTGTGTTAAATTCTCCAGTGTTCCCCAGACAGTGTTGGAGCACAGCAGACAGCTGTGTATTCCCACTAGATGGATGGCCAGTGTCATAGTGTGTGTTTACTGCACATGATAGAGCGGGAGACAGGCCAGGTAATGAGGCTACATTAAGGGCTTTTAGAGCTCGCAAACAAAGATGGAGGGCTGCTTCTTTCCCCTTTAACGATAGGTGCGTGTTTGTGTGTTTAGTGTGTATGTGCAAAAGACCGAGAGTGTGTGTGTGTGTGTGTGTGTGTGTGTGTGTGTGTGTGTGTGTGTGTGTGTGTGTGTGTGTGTGTGTGTGTGTGTGTGTGTGCGCATGAGGCAATGAAAGGCTCAATTCTCCCTACACCTTTGTTGTGTCACTTCTCGGAAGAAAGAGGAGAAATTCTCCCAATCTCTGGGCCAAATGCGTCGTCAGGACCCTTTATCAGATTCCGTACCTGATTGAAGAGACAGATTTGCGTAGTGCAAGACTCGAGAGTAAATATTTGCTCAAGCTGAAGAGGAATAGCAAGCGAGGCTATGGTTGCACAAGAAATGAGACAAAAGCTGGAGTTGGTCTAAAGCTTTGCAAATAAAGTGTCTGTCTTGTGTCTGTCTTTGCTTCATCAGGAAATGCCTTTCTTTCTGTTGAGCCTCCACCTTAATAGAAATGTTGGGAGCTGTCAGCGATCGTTGACGACAGTAAATTTGGAGAGAGCAGAGTTATCTCGGTCTCTCACTATCTTTGCACCACCCCACAACCTAAACACTTAGTATCACTATCATCTCCTTTCCCAAAGCTATACATCTACAGAATTACCAGCGTATTACCAGGGCAGTAACAGCCTTCCTCTCTGTTTCCGATCACGATAATAAGTGGTCTAGGTTCTCCCTCATTGGAAGATTATGGCTTGAGGAAATAGCATCAAATAGCGGGTGTGTTGAAACGCAGGACACCGGCAATTTATGGGTTGTCAAACACACACGTGCGGGCAAGCCGGCAGCCTCACTCATGCGGCATTAAAGCTGCCTGCACCGCCGCAGACCAGGGCCCCAGTCGATATTGTAGCTGAGGGGTGACGTGGCTCCTTCCGACCCAGTTGGTTTAGGACAAACTGAGCCAGGGTCAGGGCTAGTATCCCTCAGGGAGAGGGTACAGGGCATGGTGGACCTGTGGTAGGCACACACAAATGTAGATACACGCATGCATATAGTCACACCCTCAGGTGCCGAGTATTGTCACTAGCTGTCGTGTGTGTGTGTGTGTGTGTGTGTGTGTGTGTGTGTGTGTGTGTGTGTGTGTGTGTGTGTGTGTGTGTGTGTGTGTGTGTGTGTGTGTGTGTGTGACAGTTCCATCACCCCCACAGTCAGATCCATAGCTCAGTAGCCCGCTCATCATTGCAGCCTGGCTGTGTTTCTAATTGACATTCTAATTGGCAGATTTGAATGCCGCCTTTAGATGGCTAATTAATTTATCTCACCGCTGTCATTAAGGTTAAAGCACCATCTGATCTCTGCGAATATACTTTGCATATATCTGCATTATCATTATGTTGCAGTTAGACATATTGCACAGATTTTATTTTGGAGGAGGGTGAGAAGATTATGGCTCTGAGATCAAGCCGGGTGTTGGGCTTTTATTGTTTGTGTATTAAATTCAAATTATGCTGCATGATTTTTTTAATTTATGTTTTAGTCAAGCTATGATTCCTAATTTCGTATTTGTATCCATTGTTCTTTGTATGATATTAATGTTTAATACATCAGTAATCACATTAAAAGCAAATTTGGTTGGTTTGTTAATATCAAAGTAGCAATTTTCCTTGGAGTTCCGTAGTAGTTTGCATTGCATTCAGATGTTATTAAAAATCCTTATTTCCTTATCTCATATATCTTCAAGTTTTCTGAACATCCATCGCCGGTCCAAGAAAGAAAGCCGAAAAAAAGAGGGATCCAGGCTCCATTAGAATGTTCATAAAATTGTAGTAAAGGCAATCAGACAGTCTTTCTCTGAATATTTTAAACATTGGGCATGTAAAATTTATGCCTAATTTGAATACTTATTAGCTGGCTGATCCTGGCTGCAGCCTTGAGTTTCTTATGCTGAGATTCATCACCGGATTGGATGTCACATTGTGCCAGTCTTTCCCCTCCACCACCACCACCTTCCTCCCTCCCTCCCTCCCACTCACTTTCCTTTTCTCTCTCTTCCACTTGCATTCTTTTCATCTGTCTCTCTCCATCACCCCCCCCCCCCCCCGTCTGCACCTCTCTCTCTCTCTCTCACACTCTCTCTCTCTCACACTCTCTCTCTCTCTCTCTCTCTCTCTCTCCCCCCCCCCCCCCCCCTCCCCACTCTGTCTTTTTTCTGTGTGTCTCTCTCCATCAGTAGTGAGCGGTGCTGTGTTTAACAGGGGCCTGTTTGTTCACAAGCATGCCTTGTCCTGGCCTCTCCCTATTTACTTGTGTCCCGGGCAGCTGTCGCCCTGCTCTGTGTAACAGCTCAGCCCTGTTTGTTCTCCCTGCCTGGATCCTGTTTATCCTGGCTGTGGACATCCTTTAAGGCCTGTCCTGTATCTGCCCCTCGTCAAACACACACACACACACACGGAAGGACGTGTATACACACTTCTATTAAAACGGTATTTACTGGCCAAAGAATAAACACGGTACCCATGTGAGCTGGGCACATATGCTCACAGAAACACATGCACACACACAATCATAATCATGACCCTTTTATGTTGCATGGATGTGGATTATCTGGCAGTGGGTTGCTCTTGCACCCTAAAACTGTGTTTTTAAATATGAAAGTGGCAAAACTAATGTTAAATAAGTAATGACGTGCTACGCAACCTTTGAAAGCAAACTTCCTCTATAAGGTATTGAAAGTTGCTACAGTATTTTTTTTTATCCTTTAAAATGTTCGTTGTCTCTAATTGTAATTTTAAATATCAAAGGTCATTTTTTTTCTAAATGCATACAGCGTAAACTCCCTGATTCCGGAGTGCATTTTGAGCCTTTGAGTGTCTTTTATTTATTGTGAGAATGTCGGCTTCTCTCTGCCCCAGTGAAGGTACAGAGCATTAAATGCAAGGGAAAATGATAAAACATTTATTACTGGAGAGAGAGGAGGTAATATGCATAATTTATGCTGTTTTTAGCACAATCATTAGTGATATTCGTGATAGGATTTTTTCCTTTTCTTTCCTCCTTTTTTCCTCTCTCTTACACCACTTTTACATATCTAATAGATGCCGAGAGAATGAATTCAATAACCTATATTTATTGTTAAAATTGTTATCTTGCATTGTGGATCTCCCACCACAAAGTTTGATTGCAGCTTGGTTTAATTGTGTGGTTTTTAAAATATCCGAAGTAAATGAATATATAACATTTGATTAAAGAGTAGGGGGGAAAGGAATCAAGCCAATGAATGGCATATGAGCATCGTGTCTCCATGGAAGCCTGTGTGGCAGATTTTATTTAGCCACAGCACAGATGACAAACCCATTATAGTGTTCATCCCCAGCCCTGCACCATGTGATTTGGTGCCGCCTCCTCCTCCTCCTCCCCGCCACCAAATTTTAATTTTGCATGATTAGCTTTGCGTCATTAGCCAACTTCATTCAGATGCGACACACTAAAAGCTTCAACGCGTCAGATATTATAGTAGTGCCCGTGCTTCTGTTTTTCTGTCTGTGTTGCCTGGCTGTCCTGAAGTGTGAGGGAGATATTAAGAATTAAGCATATGCTCATTTGAGAATGGCATAATTTGTTCAAGCATATTTTTTTTATCTTAATTTCCTACAAATGAATTTTTATTAATAATAATGAAGACAAAAAATAATCCAACTTTTTTCTTAAAGCCAGATGCTTAGATTTA
>CM042447.1:14278106-14290606 GCA_023631565.1 Gymnocephalus cernua | reverse complement strand
AATTGTATCTTAATGAAATTGCCTACATCTAAACACTTAGTTATAACATTACTAAGATTAGTCTAACATAAGCAGAGAAATGTGAATGTGTGTATGTAAATGTTAACTCAACGAAGCTGTGCTGTTAAAAAAAGGCACTGAGAGAGAAAAGCGACGTAAGCATAAAGTGTCTAGTTAAGTCTCTGAGATGGACGTACGGCTAAGAGCTCGTAGTGGTGGGTGGTTGGGGTTGGGGGGGTTGTATGACAGTGTGTGCCTTGTAAAGAGGCCAGACCAAGCCTTCTCCCAACCCAGAGACAGACACATTGAAATGAGCAGTCCAGCTAACAGGTCTCTGGAGGCTTTTTAAGACAGGGGCCCTGTGCTGTTAACTTCACACACACTTCCTGTGGCGCGCTCACACTGCATCTCTTTGGAGAGAGAGTGCAGTCCGACGAGAGATGGAGGGTTTTTTATGCATCTCTTAGCACAGAGCTGTGCTATTTTGCAGTTGTTAGTGTGCTCATCTGCAGAAGGGGATGTTGGCAGGTGTGTATAAGTGAATGACGGTGTCAAAGTGTGTGTATGAAGCATGCATTTGTGTGGTCATTTATGCATGCGTTCATCCATGCTTGCACTTTTCTTTCTTTTTTGCACCTGTGTGCAGCTAGAAAATTCGACTCCACGTCCGCTCTGAGTCCATTTTGAAGGAAGGCTGTTGGGTGTAATTTTCCACCCATATTTGGAATGACATTGAGTGGTCCAGTGGGTATAGAAGCTCCAGTCTCTCATCACGCTGCTGGGGGGATGATTAATAATAAGCACTGATGAATTCTCCACTGTCCCTGTGGGTTCTGCCATTACCTAGCAGCTCCAAAATACCACCTGCAGCTATAATTAGAAAAGCAGCATCTTAAGGTCTCATCGCCTCAGATTGGGCCAAAGGCTTATAGGACACAGATCAGGACTAAGTTACACAGGAGCAATTTTTCCATATTCAAATATTGATAGTTGAGTTTTTTTTTCCTCAAGACAAATAATGCACTTGTTTTTTTTATTTTATTTTATGGCAAATCCTGTATACAATCTGTATTGTTGTTTATACAGGCATTGTGTTCAATGGGAAAGACACACACTCGGTTATCCGTGTATCCGAATGATAACCGTTGTGTCACAATTGAATTTCCAGCCCCGTAATTTCTCTCAGGGTTTCATCACCCCATTCCCAAGGTTGTCTAAATAGACCTAATTTGATTTGAGATCACAGATTAGATACCCACTGTATCTGATTGCAATTTGCCAGCTGCAGATATGTATCAGAGCAAATGATAAATGTTGCTCAGCCCTAATTACTATGCTAAAATGATCACTTTAAAAGCTCCCATCCATGTTAAAAAAAAAAAATGTGCTGAGTTCACATTACCAATCAATTTATCATTGGCTGTAGTCGTATCTTGTAGTTTTAATATTATATGCTGCTATGTATGTACATGAGAGCTATGCATTGATCTTTGGATCTATAGCATATCGTCCCATAATGAGGCTGTTAGTTGATTACAGTGGTCTGTAGACTTAATCCTGCCAGGGTCATCAGTTGGGATTGATGAGCCAACACTCAGGACAACTGCCGCCCCTCTAGATGGTCTCACTACTGTACGGAGTGTATTGATATTCAGAGCAAGATGGAGGCTCCGGCTCATCTATTGTGGCCGGGTCAGTCGTTTTAACCGAAGACCTCTGGATAGCTATGGGCACAAACTTCTGTCACTACAACCTAATACTCACCCAGATCACTGACTCATTAAACTCAGACATGGAAAATGGTTGCTTTACACATTCAAAATTTTTGCCCCAAATCATACATTACATCTTCTTTTGCTTTTAGTTGTTTATACCTGTCATTTCATGAAACTATTTTTGTGTTATACTTTTTATTTGCTTGTGAAATGTTTGTTTGTGAGGACTGTAATTCATTTACTTTTGCACTAAAATGCAGTTTACAAGAGACTTGTAGAGGTTGACATGTTGGTAAACTGGTTAGGTATGCATTTCAGTGTTTTCCTGAGGCACATGATGCAGCAAAATGCAAACTATCCAAACTCATTTAAATGACTGCAGCATTTTGACATAAATTACAATAAGTGCGCCAAGGTGCCATCTTACTTCCAGGCTACCCCTGTCGCTACACGAGAGCTAGGCAGTGGTCCAACTTGAGAGTGACAGCAATTAACCTGCCTTCCTAGCTGTTTAGCTGGAGGAAATAGAAGGGATGAGAAATCTGACAGCAAGTGATGGGTAATATTTAGGGTTTAGGGGCAAATGAAATTCTCCCCAAAATGAAAGTCATTAGGGAGAAAGTTACCCCACAGACAAAGGGTGTGTGTGTGTGTGTGTGTGTGTGTGTGTGTGTGTGTGTGTGTGTGTGTGTGTGTGTGTGTGTGTGTGTGTGTGTGTGTGTGTGTGTGTGTGTGTGTGTGTGTGTGCGTGTGTGTGTGCGCTCGCACATGTGTGCACGCTAATTTGACAGACACGTGAGCTCACCTCCCTCTTACAACAACTCAAGTTTGTTGTTTAGTGTAGTTAAATACTTAAATACTGACACACAATGTTCACCATCACCTCTCACAAACAAGCCTCAAGCATCTTTCTCTTTTTGCCCTTCACCTGCCTCTCTGTCTTTCTCTCCATACTGTATTTGAGAAGACACACACACACACATACACACACACACACACACACACACACACACCTAAGATGCAAATCTGGGCTTTGCCCTTGAGCATAATTTAAAGGCCTAATCACCCAGACTATCCCTTTGGATGGAAAAGGGAAGGAGGGAGGGAGGATGGTGTCTCTCATTTGCACCCTTACACAAAGGAGCTCATTAGGTTTATCTTTCAGGCCTGAGATTGCCCCACTCAACTGTGTAAATAAGACACTGGCCCTGGCCTGATGCATCAATCACCTCTCAGGACAGGAGACAGACCTCTGCAGAAATATGAACGATTTCATAAAGGAGCCTTTTGTTAACCGTCATCATCCGTGTGACGATAAGGGTTTTCTGTAAAGGCTAGAGAAGCATTAGGGAAGCAACATGTACTGTATGTCTTTGTAAAATTATTTCCCCTTTCAGTGAAAAGACAGCTCTTCCCTGGCAATCCTTGTGTCTGACTTATTTACAATGAAAGCCATCCTTCTTTTTTATTTCAAGCCTGGCTATCGGCAGACAGTCCCTACAGGATAGTACATACAGGCCTGTGATATATAGGCCTGTAGTTTCCCCCTTTGCGATGACACTAAAGATATAGGGGTGTGGATGACAGCATAGCTACTGTTTGCTCACCCTTCCCCAGACAAAACACAGTATTATTCTATTATCTATCGAGACGCAACTTCTTCCTCCTTCTCTACCTTTTTTCCCCCTCCGTCTCATTCTTCAGCTCCTTGAAACGTGGGCTGTCCATCTATGTTTAAGACACATTACATGCAGCCTTCTGGAATGTACAGTGGCGCTCTCCCAGTAACTCCATTTCGCACAGGAGTCCCCTGAGAGCATGGCCAAATGTCAAGCTGCAAGGCTTGAAAGAGAGACGAGGAGAAAGGGACAGAGCGAGCAAGCAATGTAGGAATTGAGAAGAGAGGATGAGAGATATAGACAGAGTGAAATGTGCTGGAAATAAACACTTATGGCTATTTTATGCTCAAGCAGTTGGGAGCTGTGGAGTAGGCAGTGTGGTCTGCAAGTCGAGGGGCAGCACAGGTTGAAAAAGATAGATCACACCGTGTATGTGTGTGTGCATTTGTGTGTTTACAGGATATTAGATCAATGCCACAGAGGTCACTTGCTGTGAGAAGCTTTTTTCTTTGCTCATATGACATTAAATTTAAAGTAAAACAGAAATGTACATTCCCATTTTCATATATTTTAATAGTGAATGCAAATAATGGAAGCCAGTTGACATCATTCAATCTGGATCAAGCCTTTTGTTTGACCTGACACATTCTTTCCTGTGTAGCGCATTAGCCCAGTGATAAATGAACTAGGTCAGGGTTAACCACCTCACTGTAAATAAGAGGCAGCCATTCAGTAACACCAATAGTCCAGCTGTCTCCAGCCAAACTAGTGCAGGCCAGGATCAATGGCCACTTCACAACTCATTTCCTTTTACGCCTCCCTAACTGCCCCGCTCCAGCTCTGGGAAATAAATGGCACTGGATCTATAAGGCCACTCACACAAACACATATACAGGCATACATACACACTCATACAAACACACACTCGCACATAGGCACATACCATGAGTGGACTGGAGCAATTGCTCCAGCTCAATACCCTCCACAATAATTTATTTGCAAACTGCCTTGGTGGTGAATGGCGTATCATCTTTCGTGGCCTCACAATCGAAAACAGGCATTCTGTCATTGTTTGTTGCCACTCCCCTGTCATTGGCTTAAACAGAGTACCAGTCGTTAATATGGCAGGGTGGAGTGTTACTGTCACCCGCAGCCTGACAATACACATGTAAATGGCTCTGTTTTCCTCTAATGTGGAGTTAACAGGAGGATAGAGAAAACACGTGTGGAGGGGGGGGGGGTGCTTTCCAATGCATACAAGGTAACGCATTGCTGTCTGCTTTTTTTGTAAATGGTTCCCTCCCCCCCCCCCCCCCCCCCCCCCCCCCAAAAAAAAAGGCAAGTGGCTTATAGTCATTTGATAGGCCACGACACCGCTATCCATTTAACAGAGCTTAAAAATCCTACATATGCATATGCCGGGCTGTCTTAAGCTGACAACCAAAAGACAGGATTTGCTAGAAGGCAGCTTTGGAGTGTTGTGAATTTAACAAGCATGTCTAGTATTACAGTTCCTCTCCGCTTTAGCCATGAATAGTAACAAATCAGACTCTGAAACGCATGCCTGATGGTTTGTTGTGTGTATCCCCCTTCCCTTCTCTAACTAATATTAAAATGATTTTGAATCTGGTTAAGAAGATGACTAGCAAAAAGTAGTAGCATCTTTAATGTCACCGGTGCTCTCTTTCTCTAAGGTGCCCAAAATCTCACCTAACAGATTCCAGCTATCAGCACAGTTTTTTTGTTGTTGTACAACACTCTGCGCTCCAATCACCTTCATTCCTGACCCATTTTTTGAATATACAGTATAAATGGCTGTATCCTTCTCCCAAGTTGTTTGTAGTTGTAACGCTACCAGGCTGCAAGGGAAGATGCTCTTTACGCATTGCCTCCAAACACTGTATACATATGTAAGAGAGCCTCTTCACAGCTTTTCATACAAATGCAGTAAATAAGCTCAGGCCGTGGGGAATTGAAGGCTCCAAACAGACGAACTGACTGACATGTCACTTAGCGCTGGCTTTGGCTCTCTTCACTGCAGGCTTTAGAGCTGAAGCTGCTGGGTTTTACTGTGTATCAGCCAAGGTCAGGCCCTCACTTTGCTGTCATCATTTACAACTTAATAATAATAATATCACACATTATTTGCTATATGTTTAAATGGAGGGAAATAGAGCAAACAGTTTGGCATAAGGAGAGGTGATTTATGAATCAAAAAAATCCACTTCCAATCAAGGCCTTTTGGAGGATACACTGAACATTTGTTTTGGGAAGATACAGAGAATAAGAGGTTAATGATGGAAGTCACACTAGGAATCCATTGCAGCAGAGACAGACAGGCCCGCCTCTCTCCAGCCTATGGTCCCACTCAAACAGCCTGCCATTCCTCATCAAGACCTAACCACTGCTTATTTACCCACACTGTGGGACTTAACTCGCACGAATTGATCAGTGATAGCACTGAAAAGCCGCTTGTTCCACCCTGATAAAAGTGATGCCCATGAGCATATGCAGAACATGCTTTGTGGCGGTGCAGCACTTCAAGCTTGACTAGACACTAAGCTGATATTGGTTTCACGCTTGAGTCCATGGTGCAAAATCTTCCAATTGAAACCCAGAGATTTGATTGTTTCTGCGTATGCATTTATCAGAAGTTTACATGATAAATATACATTAACCTGGTGGCTTGGCCATGCATGGTATTGTTTCAGCGATACTATTCTTCATGCATTCCTTTCCACCTGTTTGGACTTCATCATCCAATACGGCGTGAACCCTGAAAAATCATAATTTGCACAAAACCTCAAATGGATTTATTGGACTTGTGTGCATCGTTAGTCCTTCCTAGAATTCTTGTCACAGAGAGGAAATACTTCTTTGTTGGCACAAGTTTGAAATGTGTGAGGAGAGATTCCCTCTCAAAATCACTGAAAACGGCGTGTTTTTCTTTTCACTCTTTCCATATTCTTTGTGTTAGTAGTGTGCTAATAAGCTTGTGTGTGTACCATGACATATTTCTCCCAGTCACAAGTTGTGGTCCCTACTATATGTGTAAAACAACCCCCATCCCCCTCTTGGCTTAGTCCTGACTTAATTTTGTAATGCCTTCACTGCAGTCCTAAATGATATGTCATTTATCTTTCATACAAATTTCAACCAGAGGTTTTATTTTCTTAATAACCACTGTAATTGTTCTGTCCTTGTACGGAGTGCTATGAAGGGAGTGATCCTCCTTTTGGCACATTTATCAAAGCCCTCCCCCCCCCCAAAAAAAAAATGCAGAAAGGAGGGCCTTTTTCTAGCCAGACTAAGTGTGCGACAGAGTGATAAATTTTCTTGTTAGGAGAAATTACATCCACTAACTTGAGCTACTTCAGCATGAAATTGAAAAAGGAGCATTTCTTTTGAATTTCCATTCTTGATTCAATGAAAGATGTAGATCAGCCCTTTGGAAAAGGGCGGGGAACAAGAATGAAACTAAAGAAGTATGACTCTGCTTACGCTAGCTTGTTCTTAGAAGCGTGATATAGGATGCTGTTGGAAAAGGCTTTGTTTATAGAAGTAAGGCTCAGTCAGGCTGGTGGCAGATTAAAGAAAAAAATGTTTAACATCTCTCTCTCCCTCCCTCTTTGTGTGTGTGTGTGTGTGTGTGTGTGTGTGTGTGTGTGTTGTATACATTTATGTATTCACACACAAACCTTATGCATTTTTACATTTTATCGCTGGGACTTTCCAAGCCTCTTTGCCTACCTTACCCCCAGTCACAGTCTGTGCTCGTGATAGCTCCCTCTCTCTGTTTGTTTCTTTCTTTCTCACTTTTCACACACACACACACACACACACACACACACACACACACACACACACACACACACACACACACACACACACACACACACATTTCACCAGACCCAGCTCACTCTAGCAGCCTGTTCTGGTGAGGGAGGTGGTAGCGATGGTGGGGTGGAACACTGATTGACAGACGCTGGGTGTCAGAGTGGAAGGCAGATAACTATATCTTCTACAGCTCACTTAAAGGTCAAACACACATCGCTGTAATTGGAATATTCACAAGACAACCACCAAGGTACAATGCAGGGTGGAGGGAAGAAAGGGAGGAGGAGCACAGGAAAAGATAGGTGTTACATAAGCAAAGCGATTGAGAGAGGAGACGAGGAGTGAATGATCCATGGCCCCTTCCACGGGCAGATGTAGTGGCTATTTATTGAGTTGATCTTTAGGGGAAGTGTGGCATTCACTGAAAGATACACAACCTGCCAATGGAGAGCAATCCTCACTGAGGTGACTGGGGGCTAATGGCAGGACAAAACTCTGCAATGGACATTATGTAAAGCCATAAACTGACAGTTGTGTTAATCGGTATCTATAAGCTCAACACAATTGTCGAAAAAGTAAACACTGGATAATGTCCCGTTTACAGTATGTACAAATATATGTTTTGTTATATGTCACTACAGCTGCAGGCCACATTCAGGGTTAGCCATGCAGCGGGTGAGGTAAGGTCTTTTACAGCTAAGGTCAGGGTGTTCTCTCATCGACCCCAGAACAGGGGAACAATTAGACTCTGCACTTAACCTGAGCTTTGCAGGACGAGACAGACAGACACTCATGCTATTGACCTGCAACAGCAGAGCCCCCAAGACAGGATCTGATGTGCACACATGCACCCGCATCCAGATGCACATGCACTAAGCAGGCACACAGGCTTGGTTTGCTTGTCTCAGTGCACATGCACACACAAACAGTGTGGATTTTAAACAACAACAGCCCCTATTTTACCCAGTTTTGGTTGGCAGATAGATGTATGACAGTGGCACTTAGCTTTCCTGTTTTTCCTAATCACTGTTTTGCGTTCCTGTGTAGGCTTTAAATGGCTGTGCCGTGTACACGCTGTGTGTGTCTTTACCAGTGGTTTAATGGAGGGTAAACACATTTAAATGCACTTTACCTACCCAGGATGCAGCAACCTTTTATTTACCACTATAGCCCTGGTCTTTATGTTTGTGCCATTTGTGTCAGCACATTCATCTTTTCTACAGCATGTATTGGTATTGGCATTCTGCACAAAACAAACTCTTCCGCTGCGACGATGGCTGATTGTTCTCTGGTGCCATACTCAGATTGCTAGTCGCCTCTGGCCATGTTTTTGGAGTAGGAGCCTCTTAATAAGGCCTTGTCAAGACAGACACAAGCTCCATGAAAACAACTTTATTCTGTGTCTGATCTGCTGACAGGAATGATGAGAAAGCCGTAGTTTGTGCAGAAATACAGCTATGTTCAAGCTCATAAAATAGCTACAGTAGGCATATAGATCACCATTTTTATATAGGGCCATACTGTCATATACAGTAGTTATGTTAGAGTATGTTACCTTATGATATCACGCTTACTCAATTTGAAAGTGTTCAGATAAGCTATGAATTGTTTATTAGCAAGTAGGTAGAAGCAGTTGAGGTCTTCTTCCCATCCCAGAATTCCAGTTTTTCCACTTGGCTCAGCCCCTTTTCCAAATGAGGTATGCCTGGCCTAAATGCAACATTTCATATCCGGTATTCATCCAGCTGTGTGACCTCCACTCGCCTGGAACTGTGAAAAGGAAATGGATCATAATCACCTGAAGAAGAAATCAAGCGCTTCAGGAGAAAGAAAGAGTGTGTAATAGAGAGAGAATGTGTGTATTTGTGTTTTTTGTGTGACTGCAGGGTTGGGAGGGTGGGCTGCACAGTTGAACAATCATACCTCATGCCAGCTTCGCTTTTGCGAAGAGAACACTTGACCTCTCACACATACACTGCTCACCTCCAAACAAACACACACACACACACACACACACACACACACACACACACACACACATACACTCTCTCTCCTCTCCCTTCTTCCACCCACACAAATACCTTCCCCGGTCTCTTCTCTCTCTGTCTTTTTCTATTTTTCTTCTTCTGTGTCTCTTTGTGATACAGTATATTGTGGGAGCTCTCAGTCGCCGGGCTGTAAAGGACTTCCAAGAGCAGCAGTAGATAAAGAGCGTTGCTGAATGGGCCTGCTGTCACCTTATCTAAACGTAGCGCAGGTCAAAGTAAAGACTTTGCTAAAGCCACCAGCTGAGACAGAGCACTTGTCTCGGCGTTGTGGGGTAAATTGAATTGAAGTGATGAAGCATGGAAGAGATGCACTGAGACAATGGACAGAAGAATGGCTGAAGAACCGAACCGGTTATGACATCTGTATGTGATAAGTATGGTCAGGTCTTTCCGACCTGATAAAAATGGTCAAAATGCATTATATTTTCACTGTGCCACAGAGTCTTGTTTTAAATTCCACCTCAGCTTGGGGGTTGTGTGTTAAAGTTCAGATTGAAGGTAGCTGAAAACAATTACTCTCCCATGCTAGAACAGATAAATCATTGTATTTGCACAGAATATCCATGATGATAACAGCAGGAGGTGGGATGTCAGCGAATGTTAGCGGTTGCAGTGAACGACAGCAGGCCATGCTCTTGCATATTATTGCTGGCACGGCCTCCCACCGTCTCAGCAGACACGTACACATTGGTGCATATGCACTCTTCAACTCCCTCTCTCAGACATAAACACACACGTTATCTCTGATGGGCAAAACAGACCCGTGTTTTGTCTTCGTTAGTGGAAAAATAAGAGTGAGGTTACACAATGGAGCTAGACGCCCCCGAGCCCCTCCTACCGCCACCACCACTTTCCCCTCCTATACAAGCTTTCTTCCTGGGGTAGGAGCGAGCAAATTCATCTTGTCAATCCTCCGGGGAGGGTGTAGCTATGCAGCTCTGTTTACTGTGGCAGAAAGTTAATATAAATTTTCATCAGTGGGGGAAGTTTACACATATGATTCTATTTGTCCTTCATTATTAGCACCTGAGTCTGAGGCTGGGTAGGCATAATTGTCTACAGACACAGGCCAAATAGATGCAAGGGAAAGGCAAATAAGCACACCCCAAAATAATTTGATGCTTGTGTGTTACAATCCTCCACCCTAGGAATTCTTAATCTAGAGAATCAATAAACAAGGGGTGAGCGCCGTGGGAGAGAGGGGGGAAGGAAGACAGAAGGATGAGAGGAAGAAATGAATAATGTGATATGAGCTATGAGGAGGTGAGAGGGGAGGGAGGAGGAGGAGAGAGAAAGAAGTTGAGTTGAATTCAAAGTGCAGTGAAGAGGTGGAAAGGAGTTGAAGAGAGCAAACGATCAATATGGAAGGTTGTCTTGCCAAACACCTATTATCCACTTTAGAAAAAAAGAGACCACAACACAATAAATGAGCACAAGACAGATTTTCATTTTGGGATGAAGCACTTTATATGTAGAGCCAGTGGAAGTTGAAGTAGCTGTGAAATACTGAGATAGAGATAGCAGAGTGGGACACAGCAGCCCATTGTTCTGCTGGATAGCTTTACCTCCGTCCTGAGGCCCAAGCAGAATCTCCATGGACCTCTTCCTACCGTTCTCTCTCTCCCTCTCTTGTTCACTGCAGACTGTTGATTTATTGAGTCATACATTAAAATGCTCATTACTCCTACATACTTTCCAAATTCTCTTTTTCTCTCTTCCTCTCCGGTTTCTCTCCTCCTTTCTAGTTTCTCATGGAAACCAACAATAGGTTTTTGTTGGGAAACTGCATTTTGATGACCCTCTTGCCACTATCCCAGCAGTTATTGGACCCAGACAATCCACATTTTAGGAATAGGAAGGTAGCCTGGGTGTGTACCTGATTTTGATATGTAAGTCAAGTTTTACATGTCAGTCAAGCAAATACACTCTGTAACATACCCTCTTTTTCAATCAAAATCTTTTTAGTAGCACACCTTCAGGCACTTTCCCTTTAGCTTTAACTTTCAGCACATCCATTTGCGTTTGACATGAGCAAAATCCAATCTTGTCACATTGTAACAGCCTTATGTCAACGTTTGCATCTGTTTCTTTGCATTCCTGCAACTTCTCCAGCTGCTGTCTGTGTATGCTACTGCATTCAAGAAAAGTCATTTTATTATTTCCTTTCTTAGTACTCAACCAAGCAAAGGTGACTGAATCCAGGTGTGTATTGTGCTCTCTGTGGGCCTTGTGGAGGCGATAAGGGAACTGAGTCTGGAGCCATTGTTGAGGCACTGGTGCGTCATCACCAGTTCTGACCTTTATAAAACGATAGGAGTCTCTTTACTCCTGTGGCCGAGTTACTTAAGGTGAAGGTGATCAGTAGCAACCATAGAAGACCACGCAGATCAAGCATTTACCAGATTTATAAAACAAATTTAGTAACTGCATGAATTTAGCTGCGAGTGTTCAAAGATCATCACAAATGGTTCTCTAAATAAATGGTTTACTAAATAAAAAAGACATGGCGCAACACCAATCTTAGGTTTTAGCTCTAATGGGCACATACTGTAATGTCAGTTGTGCGATTGAACTTCTGTGTCAGGACAGTCTCTCTGATGTCAACGCCACCCAGCTGCATGAAGCCATTTCAGGGCCTCTGCTGTTCCGCCGACGTTCCCTGGTCGCACGTTGCTTGTTTTCACAAAATCAGGAACTCACTTTTGTATTCAGACATTGTATGGGACATCTTATCCCTCTCCCCTTCTCTTCTCATTTGTCTATCCTCTCCAGCCAGCCCCTCCAAATCTGTATCCATCCATCCATCTGCCCTGAATCCACTTATATAAGAAGATAGGGTGTAAATATTTTGATGCAGAGTGTCAGCGCATATCTCCCCTGCCAGCGGGCCGGCAGCCTCAGTCCAATCAGCCATGTTTGTTTGTTCAGCTTAAACTGTTTGTGCCTTGTTTTCAGTGGCAT
Organism: Gymnocephalus cernua; assembly: GCA_023631565.1. NCBI lineage: Eukaryota > Metazoa > Chordata > Actinopteri > Perciformes > Percidae > Gymnocephalus > Gymnocephalus cernua. The sequence continues at coordinate 14,278,426 of CM042447.1, read as the reverse complement.
GTGACTCCCTCCAGCTTGAATAAAATGTTACACTTTTTCTTTTTTGCCTTTTTTTCCCTCCCCTCTCCTTCAGCGTCTGTGTTTCCTGGAAGCGAAGATAGATAAGCGTGTGTGTGTGTGTGTGTGTGTGTGTGTGTGTGTGTGTGTGTGTGTGTGTGTGTGTGTGTGTGTGTGTGTGTGTGTGTGTGTGTGTGTGTGTGTGTGTGTGTGTGTGTGTGTGTGTGTGTGTGTGTGGGAGTTGTCAAAGCTGTCAGCATGACTGGATGTGTTTTGGCCTACAGCCTAGTGTTGAACAGCAGCCCTTTACTCCCTACAACAAA